>CM022298.1:604899278-604976732 GCA_011799875.1 Thinopyrum elongatum
CCAGCCCAGGACCACTATGGAGACTGCATACAAGGTTTGATCATTTTCGTTACCGACTCATAGCGCAGGGAAGTAGAGTCGATGACGATCGGCGGTGCGATCCCCGCAGCTAGGATTTACAACCTCCCAACCGTGAGGATGTATACCCTCATCCGCCTCGGAAGCCGGGAGGGTGGACAGTCCCGAGGTGTACGGACAGCCCTTCGGGGAGACCTTCGAAACGGATGGTCACTCGGACAGCCCTTCGGGAGGACTCAACAGAACTCAGACCGTCACTTGGACAGCCTGTTGGAAATATGCCCTAGAGGCAATAATAAAATGGTTATATATATTTCCTTGTTCATGATAATTCTGTTATTCATGCTATAATTGTGTTATCCGGATCGTAATACATGTGTGAACTAGACCACAACATGTCCCTAGTAAGCCTCTAGTTGACTAGCTTCGTTGATCATAGATGGTTACGGTTTCCTGACCATGGACATTGGATGTCATTGAAACGGGATCACCATCATTAGGAGAATGATGTGATGGACAAGACCCATCCTAAGCTAGCACTAGATCGTGTAGTTCGTTTGCTAAAGCTTTTCCAATGTCAAGTAACTTTTCCTTAGACCATGAGATTGTGCAACTCCCGGATACCGTAGAAGTGCTTTGGGGGCACCAAACGTCACAACGTAACTGGGTGGCTATAAAGGTGCACTACGGGTATCTCCGAAAGTATGTTGGGGTTGGCACGAATCGAGACTGGGATTTGTCACTCCATGTAACGGAGAGGTACCTCTGGCCCACTCGGTAGGACATCATCATAATGAGCTCAATGTGATCAAGGAGTTGTTCACGGGATGATGTGTTACGGAAACGAGTAAAGAGACTTGCCGGTACGAGATTGAACAAGGTATCGAGATACCGACGATCGAATCTGCGGCAAGTATCGTACCGATAGACAAAGGGAATTGCGTACGGGATGATTGAATCCTCGACATCGTGGTTCATCCGATGAGATCATCGAGGAGCATGTGGGAGCCAACATGGGATCCAGATCCCGCTGTTGGTTATTGACCGGAGGTCGTCTCGGTCATGTCTGTGTGTCTCCCGAACCCGTAGGGTCTACACACTTAAGGTTCGGTGGCGCTAGGGTTATAGAGATATTAGTATGCGGTAACCCGAAGGTTGTTCGGAGTCTCGGATGAGATCCTGGACGTCACGAGGAGTTCCGGAATGGTCCGGAGGTAAAGATTATATATGGGAAGTCCTATTTTGGCCACCGGAAAATGTTCGGGATTTTCGGTATTGTACCGAGAAGGTTCTAGAAGGTTCCGGAGTGGGGCCCACCTGCATGGGGGGACCCACATGAACGTGGGTAGTGGGGGCAAGGCCCCACCCCCCTAGTCAAGGCGCACCAAGATTCCCCCTTAGAAGGAATAAGATCATATCCCGAAGGGATAAGATCAAGATCCCTAAAAAAGGGGGATAACAATCGGTGGGGAAGGGAAAGGATGGGATTTCTTTCCTTCCACCTTTGCCAACGCCCCAATGGACTTGGAGGGCAAGAAACCAGCCCCTCCACCCCTATATATAGTGGGGAGGTGCATGGGAGAAACAGCTCAGCCCCTGGCGCCTCCCTCTCCTCCTGTGACACCTCTTCCTCTCCAGTAGCGCTGCGAAGCCCTGCGAAATCCCGTGCTTCCACCACCACACCGTCGTGCTGCTGGAATCTCCATCAACCTCTCCTCCCCCTTGCTGGATCAAGAAGGAGGAGACGTCTCTGCTCCGTGTGTGTGTTGAAAGCGGAGGTGCCGTCCGTTCGGCGCTCGGTCATCGGTGATTTGGATCACGACGAGTACGACTCCATCAACCCCGTTCTCTTGAACGCTTCCGCTCGCGATCTACAAGGGTATGTAGATACACTCCCCTCTCAATCGTTGCTAGATGACTCCATAGATTGATCTTGGTGATGCGTAGAAAATTTTAAAATTCTGCTACGTTCCCCAACAGTGGTATCAGAGCCAGGCTATGCGTAGTATCTTGCACGAGTAGAACACAAAGTAGTTGTGGGCGTCGATTTGTCAATCTTCTTGCCGTTACTAGTCTTATCTTGATTCGGCGGCACTGTGGGATGAGCGCCCGGACCGACTTACACGTACGCTTACGTGAGACAGGTTCCACCGACTGACATGCACTAGTTGCATAAGGTGGCTAGCGGGTGTCTGTCTCTCCCACTTAGTCGGATCGGATTCGATGAACAGGGTCCTTGAAGGGTAAATAGAAATTGGCATATCACGTTGTGGTTTTGGCGTAGGTAAGAAACGTTCTTGCTAGAAACCTATAGCAGCCACGTAAAAAACTTGCAACACAATTAGAGGACGTCTAACTTGTTTTTGCAGCAAGTGCTTTGTGATGTGATATGGCCAAAGGATGTGATGAATGATATATGTGATGTATGAGATGATCATGTTTTGTAATAGGAATCACGACTTGCATGTCGATGAGTCTTCGACTTCTTCCCGGCAGCTGGCTTACCGGGCGCGGCAACTCCCTTGCCGTCCTTCTTGAAGTTCTTCTTACCCTTGCCCTTCTTGAACTTAGTGGTTTTATTCACCATCAACACTTGATGTTCCTTTCTGATCTCTGCCTCCGCTGACTTCAGCATCGCATATACCTCAGGAATGGTCTTTTCCATCCCCTGCATGTTGAAGTTCATCACGAAGCTCTTGTAGCTAGGTGGAAGTGACTGAAGGATTCTGTCAACGACCGCGTCATCCGGGAGATTAACTCCCAGCTGAGACAAGCGGCTGTGCAACCCAGACATTTTGAGTATGTGCTCGCTGACAGAACTATTTTCCTCCATCTTACAGCTGTAGAACTTATCGGAGACTTCATATCTCTTGATCCGGGCATGAGCTTGGAAAACCATTTTCAGCTCTTCGAACATCTCATATGCTCCGTGATGCTCAAAACGCTTTTGGAGCCCCGGTTCTAAGCTGAAGAGCATGCCGCACTGAACGAAAGAGTAATCATCGGTGCGTGTCTGCCAAACGTTCAAATCGTCTGGCAGTGCTGGGAGAGCAGGTGGGTCACCTAACGGTGCTTCAAGGACATATGATTTCTTGGCAGCTATGAGGATAATCCTCAGGTTACGGACCCAGTCCGCATAGTTGCTACCATCGTCTTTCAGCTTGTTTTTCTCTAGGAACGCGTTGAAGTTGAGGGTAACATTAGCGTTGGCCATTTGATCTACAAGATAGATATGTAACATTTAGACTAAGTTCATGACAATTAAGTTCATCTAATCAAATTATGTAATGAACTCCCACTCAGATAGACATCCCTCTCGTCATCTAAGTGATTACATGATCCGAATCGACTAGGCCGTGTCCGATCATCACGTGAGACGGACTAGTCATCAACGGTGAACATCCCCATGTTGATCGTATCTTCTATACGACTCATGCTCGACCTTTCGGTCTCTTGTGTTCCGAGGCCATGTCTGTACATGCTAGGCTAGTCAAGTCAACCTAAGTGTATTGCTGTGTAAATCTGGCTTACACCCGTTGTATTCGAACGTTAGAATCTATCACACCCGATCAACACGTAGTGCTTCGAAACAACGAACCTTCGCAACGGTGCACAGTTAGGGGGAACACTTTCTTGAAATTTTAGTAAGGGATCATCTTATATATGCTACCGTCGTTCTAAGCAAATAAGATGCAAAAACATGATAAACATCTCATGCAATCAAAATAGTGACATGATATGGCCATTATCACTTTGCTCCTTTTGATCTCCATCTTCGGGGCTCCATGATCATCATCGTCACCAGCATGACACCATGATCTCCATCATCATGATCTCCATCATCGTGTCTTCATGAAGTTGTCTCGCCAACTATTACTTCTACTACTACGGCTAACGGTTAGCAATAAAGTAAAGTAATTACATGGCGAATTTCAATGACACGCAGGTCATATAATAAATTAAGACAACTCCTATGGCTCCTGCCGGTTGTCATACTCATCGACATGCAAGTCGTGATTCCTATTACAAGAACATGATCATCTCATACATCACATATATCATTCATCACATCCTTTGGCCATATCACATCACAAAGCACTTGCTGCAAAAACAAGTTAGACGTCCTCTAATTGTTGTTGCAAGTTTTTTTTTACGTGGCTGCTATAGGTTTCTAGCAAGAACGTTTCTTACCTACGCCAAAACCACAACGTGATATGCCAATTTCTATTTACCCTTCATAAGGCCCTGTTCATCGAATCCGATCCGACTAAAGTGGGAGAGACAGACACCCGCTAGCCACCTTATGCAACTAGTGCATGTCAGTCGGTGGAACCTGTCTCACGTAAGCGTACGTGTAAGGTCGGTCCGGGCCGCTTCATCCCACAGTGCCGCCGAATCAAGATAAGACTAGTAATGGCAAGAAGATTGACAAATCGACGCCCACAACTACTTTGTGTTCTACTCGTGCAAGATACTACGCATAGACCTAGCTCATGATGCCACTGTTGGGGAACGTAGCAGAATTTTAAAATTTTCTACGCATCACCAAGATCAATCTATGGAGTCATCTAGCAACGAGTGAGAGGGGAGTGTATCTACATACCCTTGTAGATCACGAGCGGAAGCGTTCAAGAGAACGGGGTTGATGGAGTCGTACTCGTCGTGATCCAAATCACCGATGACCGAGCGCCGAACGGACGGCACCTCCGCGTTCAACACACGTACGGAGCAGAGACGTCTCCTCCTTCTTGATCCAGCAAGGGGGGAGGAGAGGTTGATGGAGATCCAGCAGCACGACGGTGTGGTGGTGGAAGCAGCGGGATTTCAGCAGGGCTTCGCCAAGCGCTACTGGAGGAGGAAGAGGTGTCACGGGAGGGAGAGGGAGGCGCCAGGGGCTGAGCTGTTTCTCCCATGAACCTCCCCACTATATATAGGGGTGGAGGGGGCTGGTTTCTTGCCCTCCAAGTCCATTGGGGCGTTGGCAAAGGTGGAAGGAAAGAAATCCCATCCTTTCCCTTCCCCACCGATTGTTATCCCCCTTTTTTAGGGATCTTGATCTTATCCCTTCGGGATATGATCTTATTCCTTCTAAGGGGGAATCTTGGTGCGCCTTGACTAGGGGTGTGGGGCCTTGCCCCCACTACCCACGTTCATGTGGGTCCCCCCATGCAGGTGGGCCCCACTCCGGAACCTTCTAGAACCTTCTCGGTACAATACCGAAAAATCCCGAACATTTTCCGGTGGCCAAAATAGGACTTCCCATATATAAATCTTTCCCTCCGGACCATTCCGGAACTCCTCGTGACGTCCAGGATCTCATCCGAGACTCCGAACAACCTTCGGGTTACCGCATACTAATATCTCTATAACCCTAGCGTCACCGAACCTTAAGTGTGTAGACCCTACGGGTTCGGGAGACACGCAGACATGACCGAGACGACTCTCCGGTCAATAACCAACAGCGGGATCTGGATACCCATGTTGGCTCCCACATGCTCCTCGATGATCTCATCGGATGAACCACGATGTCGAGGATTCAATCAATCCCGTACGCAATTCCCTTTGTCTATCGGTACGATACTTGCCCGGGATTCGATCGTCGGTATCTCGATACCTTGTTCAATCTCGTTACCGGCAAGTCTCTTTACTCGTTTCCGTAACACATCATCCCGTGAACAACTCCTTGATCACATTGAGCTCATTATGATGATGTCCTACCGAGTGGGCCCAGAGGTACCTCTCCGTTACATGGAGTGACAAATCCCAGTCTCGATTCGTGCCAACCCAACAGATACTTTCGGAGATACCCGTAGTGCACCTTTATAGCCACCCAGTTACGTTGTGACGTTTGGTGCACCCAAAGCACTTCTACGGTATCCGGGAGTTGCACAATCTCATGGTCTAAGGAAAAGTTACTTGACATTGGAAAAGCTTTAGCAAACGAACTACACGATCTAGTGCTAGGCTTAGGATTGGGTCTTGTCCATCACATCATTCTCCTAATGATGTGATCCCGTTATCAATGACATCCAATGTCCATGGTCAGGAAACCGTAACCATCTATTGATCAACGAGCTAGTCAACTAGAGGCTTACTAGGGACATGTTGTGGTCTATGTATTCACACATGTATTACGATTTCCGGATAACACAATTATAGCATGAATAACAGACAATTATCATGAACAAGGAAATATAATAATAACCATTTTATTATTGCCTCTAGGGCATATTTCCAACAGGCTGTCCAAGTGACGGTCTGAGTTCTGTGAGTCCTCCCGAAGGGCTGTCCGAGTGACCATCCGAGTTTCGAAGGTCCTCCCGAAGGGCTGTCCGTGACACCGTCCGGGGGACTGTCCGACCGCCTCCCGAGGGCTGTCCGAGTGGCGGATGAGGGTATACATCCTCACGGTTGGGAGGTTGTAAATCCTAGCTGCGGGGATCTGCACCGCCGATCGTCATCGACTCTACTTCCACTGCGCTATGAGTCGGTAACGAAAATGATCAAACCTTGTATGCAGTCTCCATAGTGGTCCTGGGCTGGTGCGTAGGTCGGAAATTTTTTGTTTTCTGCTGCGTTACCCTGCTGTGGCATCATGAGCCGTGCTATGCGTAGATGCAGGTTGCGATCTAGAATACATGGAGATGTATAGGTGTTGCACAATATAATTACGTAGTAGATGAGATCTATTGCTGAAAATTATTTGTGCGGGTAGCAGATGAAATCTGTTACCCGATGTTCTTGTTGCTTCCCTGGAATTTGCATAATCCTGATCTTGACGGCATGGTGGAATCTCACAAAGTTCTGGCAATCCGCGATCCTTTCATGCTGCTCCTGAGTATGCTGATTGACAGATCAACGAAGTGCTAACAGTTCTTTGGGTTCCACCATAGTTAAAGAAAGATGGATGTTTCGCAAATGAAAGGGCAATGCAGATATGATCTGCACGGGGGTCATGCGTATGACGAAGTTCAGTATGGGGCTCGAGATTTTATTATCTCGTGTTTCATACACCCCGCGGAGTTAATCTAGCGACTTGAATAATCATACTTGATGATGGACGTTGGTAGCTTCGGTTTGTTTCAAAACCTTAGAAGCCACGTAAAAAAAGTTTTTGCAAGAACCAATTAGAGGCGCCTAACTTGGTTTTGCAGGATGGTTTGCATGTGCATACGATGTGGTATAGCAGTGCTCATATTAATTTGATTTGTATGAGATGGCTATATAATGTAAATTTATTAACATGACCTGTGTGTCATGATTCGGCATGATGGCTGGGGCCATATGATTGCACTTTAATGACCTGCGTGTCAACCTTGTTGTAATGCATTATTTTATTAGCTATAGAGATAGCAATATTATCTGGTGCATCGACAAGGTGGTGGCAATCTTCGTGAAGGTGAACACCGACGTGAATGCCGGAGACGAAGAAATGATAGACTTCTCCGTCAGAAAGGGCTATACCATGTCATGCTATTATGAATTGCCTGAGATGTTTATCCCTTATGATACACCCTTCTTGATTGCGCGGTAGTCGCTTTTATTAGGGTGATCTCTCACAAAATATCAAGTAGTTAGTGTTCTCCCAAGTGTAGCACCGTCACGGCACCTAACTTTTCAGGGCATCACATGGATACATGGGTGCGAACGATTAGGGAAGTGTGAGGCGGGTGAGTTGAGACCTGGCAGCGAGATCACTTGGTTGTCTTGACGTTCTGGAGGAGCGTCCTGAGCTCGGAACACACGCATCAAAAGATGAACAAGAATCACATAGAGATGTGATCGGCAAGTTGGCCTACCGATTGCAATTCTCATCACTTGAGATGGATACATCCTTGGCGTTGAATTGTAATATGGATCTTGAATCGCTCACAATCGATTATGAGAGATATTGATTTGAGTGGGAGCGCACTGTAGAATTAACTTGTTTAATTATCAGTGCAATTAATTTTGAATACTGTCTAAGTGTGATTTGCATAATAGTTGTAGAATAATGGCTCGCATTTCCACCTTCCCTATTAAAATTGAACAGCTGTTAAATATCTGGTTAAAACTTTACGGTTGGTATCGTAATGTGAGGATTGTCCTCAAGAGTGCCGAGAAGGACTTTGTCCTATCGCATACTTTTGGTATTCTCCCGCTAATGCTATGTATCATGTGACTCTCATCCTTCGATCCAAAAGCTAGAATTCCGTTTCAGTCAAGTGCAATATGTTTGCTTCCATGAGACCCGAACTTCGAAAGTTTGGATAGTTATGTGATATTCATGGAATCTGAAAATCATTTTTAGAGACAGACAAAAGCTAAAAGATATGAGATATCCAAAGTAATGTTTGTTTTCAAACTATTAGTAAAGGAGTTTACTATACATTAGACTGATAAGAGAGGGATCTAGGAGAACGCCTGTCATATGATGAAAGGTGAATAAAACAACAACTTAAAGAGAAAGGAAGTGTCCGAAGGGTGTTAGTAAAAATTTCACGCCTAGGAAGTCCGGGGCTAACACCACTCTTAAGTTGAATGCTTCTTCTGAGAGTAGGAGAAATACTAAAAGTTAAACTGTTATAAGTATAAAGGCAAAAAGAAAGAAGACTGGAATATCTAGCTCATGTATGAATGTCATACAAGTTTTTGATGTATAGAAGGCTGGTCAAAGATATAGTTCTTGGGAATTATGATTAAATTGTTAATCACTGATTCTTGGGTATTGTGAGTAAATCACAAAGATACCCGCTCGATTGCATTCTGTTGCAACTCGATATAAGATCTACTATGGCCTGAAAGACTAGCCAGGAATGAGGTTTAGGTGTACATAGGGAACATAGTAAAATGTTACTATACCTTCCATCGGTGTATTACCGTCTGTATTTATTTTCATAATTCATTTAGAGTTTTACAAACTCTAGCCCATTGCATAAGGTATATTGCAAGAAAGGTTGTTCATAAGAGAACTTTTGATGTTCGATGTTATGAATAACATAAGGGTCATACTTTCATTATGAATGAGACGTATGTTATGAATATTGATAATAATACATTACCTCTGGGTTTACTTTCATAATTCATTTTAGAGTTTCATACACTCTAGCCCATTGCACAATGTTTGTTGCAAAAGAGTTATTCATAAAAACGACAATTGTTGTTCAGTATTATGAATAACATGAAGGGCCATGCTTCCATCCAAGATGGGATGTATGTTATGAATATTGATAGTAATATGATACATCCATGACACTGATGCTAAATGTCGCAAGACTAAAAGAATACCACACAAGTGTGGCACTGCATTTGGTCACATTGGAGAAACCCGCATGGAAAATTCCATTATGATGGATTTTGAAGTCGTTTGATTTTGAATCATCTGACACTTGCAACCTTCCTCCGAAAAGTGAAGTGACTGAAATACCATTCACAGGCCATAAGGAACGAGCAACAAACTTATTGGTGGTCATACATTTTGATGTGTGTAGTCTGATAAATGTTGTTAGTAGTCGATTTATCTATCTTCAGAAATGACTCAAGTAGATATATGGATATTTACTTGATGAGACGTAAGTCTGGATCTTTTGAAATCGTTCGAAATGTTTTCAAAAATGAAGTAGAAGTTATTATAACAAGATAATTATGTTTCTACAATTCGATTGCAGAAAGGAATATTTGAGTTACAAGTTTAGCGAATGTCTGATGAGTTGTGAAAGGGGTTTCATAACTTGCACCTCCCGGAACACCACTATAAGTGAAAAGTCCGTGAAGATGTAATCGAACCATTTATGACATGGTAAGATCAAAGATGACATAAATAAATTTGCCATTATCCCTTTTAAAGAGTGATGTTTTAGAGACTGCGGCTTTTACACTGAAAAGAGCTCCATCGGGTCTGTTGAAATGACGCCATGGTATGGTACGCCCAACCATGTTATATCTTTTCTTAACATTTGGAATATGGGGCTTGTGTAAAAGGTTACAAACCTATTTCAAATCAGACAAGTGCAACTTTGTAGGTTATCCCAAGTCATTGGGTATTCCTCCCTCACTATACCGAGGCAAATAGGTTTGCCACAAAGAACGGTATGCTTTTTGAAGAAAATGGTTCTTTCAAAAAGGTGAGTGGGAGAATAGTGCAACTCGACGAGATAAACAGTATCTTCGTCATCAGGTCAAAGGAAAGAGACCTTGGAAGTGATTCCAGAGTTTCCTACAGCGACTAATACGGAAGCCTCTACATGAGATGTATGGACTTCAATCGAACTTGCAGCTGAACCACGTAGGAAAAACTCGTGCAAACCTCTCAGGTGCGCAGACGAGATATTGTTGTTAGACAACAGTATACCTACGATACACAAGGAAGCGTTGATGGGCCCTGACTCCGGAATTGGCTAAATGCCAATACAATCCGAGATAGTTTCCATATAAATGTTTCAAGATTAAAATCTTGATATACCTTTCGGAAGACTTAGAGTCTAACGAGTATGTATGGAACTAAAAACTGATACGGATAAAAATGTTTTATCCATAAAACTCGACTTGTTGAAATAACAAGTTCAAGGAGTTGACTACGATGAGGTTGTTTCACCGTAGCGATGCTTAAAGTCGGTTCGGGTTGAACTAGCAATTAATACATATTTCAATCATGAGATATGAAACATGGATGATAAAAGAATTTCCATCTGATGGAAATGAAACCAAGGACTTGCATGTGTTACAGTCCAAGGTATTTTTGTCATTCCAGAGGATGCTAGTGAGTGTGCAAACTTCAGAGTTCCAGTGATGGACAGAAGAGAGCAAAATGGAGTTGGAATCTTCGTGTTTTGATGAAATGGTCAAAGGGGTTTGACTTCATCAATGGGTAACGAAGATGCTTGTAATTCAAGAAAGTAAGTGGGAGCATAATAATATTTCTAAAAACCTTGTGTGCTTGACACATTGTTAATTAGAAATAAATTTCTTGACACGAATTAGGACTTCATTTGAAAAGGGTTTTTCGATGAAGTGCTTGGGCTAAATAGCCTTGATATTAGGCATGATGATCTATGGAGATAGATTTACCTAATGGGGCTGAGCAAAGATACATATTGACAAGATGCTAAAACTTTTTAGCATTTAAAACGCCAAGGAGTGATTCTTGCCAAAGTCACATGGAAAGAGTTTTTGCAAGACTTGGTGTCCCAAAACACTGATGAGCAAAATACATGATGGAGATTCCACACACTCTTGTGTTTGGATCAATCATGTATTCCATGGTATGTAACACAACCAGATATGTTCAATACTCCCAAAGTTGTTGCGAGTATAGATACCAAAGTGATCAAAAGTACTGATCATGGGATAACAGTGAAAAAGGGTCATTGAGTACTATAGTAGCACTGATGACATGTTTTCTCGCAAGCGGAGATCATGAAGAGTTCGTTGTAAAAGCTTACATCGACGCAGTCTTCATCCTTGCTCCAAGCGATTTTCGATTTAAGTTAAGGGTTTTGTGTAATACACAATATGGTGGCACGGTAGTTGGAAATTGTTCCAAACAAGTTACTGTGGCGAATTCTATAACAGAGGGGAAGTATGTTGCCGCTTTTAAAAGCGACAAAGAAGATGTTGAATCATATAGTTCATTCATGAACTTAGTATGGTTCCAAGATGGCTTTTGTCAATGGGACACTACTGCAGGTAGTTGCTCCATAACTCAGTCTGAGGAATCCAGGTTCGACCTGTGATTCACATACATACAAAGCCAAGTCCACACAAAATATGAATTTTGTGAAAGAGTGAAAATGCGAGGATATGCAAAGATACACACGGAGCTGAAGTCGTCAGATCCGTTGGACATCAGGCTATACCACAAGCGAAGCATATTTACACTGGTGTGCCACAAGTGTGAAGTGCATTAGCATTAACTAGATTATTGACTCTAGTGCAAGTGGGAGTCTGTAGGAGATATGCCCTAGAGGAAATAATAAATGTTATTATTTATCTCCATGCTCATTATTAGGTTTATGTTCCATGCTATAACTGCTATGGTTCTCAAGTCTGCAAATAAAACGAGGCTTGGAGGAAGACTCATATGCATGTGTGGGATAATAAACAATAAAATGTATTCCTAGTCAAGCCTCTATGACTGGCTCAAGTGTTGCATGATGGTTCTGTTTTCCTGATCATGGGCATGTCTATGCCAGCAATTTTGAGGGCACAATGTTAGTAGAACATTTGTGTTGAATCGACCCGAATTGATGTTATGCTATGAGATACATTCGTCACAAGTTAATGGTTAATAACACAGAGATGGTTAATGTTTGCATGATTCCTTAGAACATGAGAGTATTGAGTTTCTTCATGCTTGCTTCATGAACTTTGGGGTTTGTTAAACGTCATCCGTAAATGGGTGGCTATTACGACGGCTTATGGGTTCATGGAAAAGTATGTCAAGTAACTTGATAGCTCAAGATTGGGATTTGCTCCTCCGACGTTGGAGAGATATCTCTGGGCCCTCTCGGTGTTACGGTATCCATCATCGTCTGGCCAGACACTTTGTGATTTGATCACGGGGATGCCGGAACACGGTAACGAGAAAAGAGAACAATACCGATAACGAGGTAACTGGCATAGTGGACAAGTTGTTGATCCACGGGGATGCCAACATGTCTCACCTCAGGTATTTGTAACATATCGTGAAGCAACAGGAATAGCACACGGCAACTGGAGGTTCACTCGAATATTCATTCGTGTGGGTATAGGGGTCAATATGGGTGTCCACGGTTCCGATGTTGATGATTGCTCGGAAGGGGTTTCGGGTCATGTCTATACTTCACCGAACCTATAGGGTCACACGCTTAAGGGTCATCTATCTGCTGAATACTAGACAGGGAGTCTGAGAGAAAATCACCAAAAAAGTTTCGGACACCGGAAAAGTTTCGGACAGCGGAAAAGTTCCGCAGAGAGAACACCGGATGAGTTTCGGTGAAACTGAAAAGTTGTTTCGGGGTATTCCATTAAGTCAAATTGGTTTCGGGATGCCCCTGATAATTCTTGGAGGGTGCCAGAATTATTCTGGAAACTTTCTGGAATTTTCTGGGATGAAAACCGGAAATGTTCCGGAGCTGCCGGAACCACTTCAGATGCTTTTCGTAGATGAAAATCACTAATCTGGAATTGTTTCAGAACACGTTGAAAATTGTTTTAGTGGGTACTAGAAATGTTCTAAGCCCACATAAATATTTTCAGTTCATCATGAATAGTGAAAGTGCTTTTTGGGTGGCTTCTTGGAGAAGCCACCTTGAGGGCCCTTTGGTATTTTCCCCCTTGGCTTCTTGGAGAAGCCACCCTTGGGCTTGGCCTATAAATAGGGGTGGAGGGGGCTGCCTAAAGACTTACTCTTTCTCACATACAAGTGCCATGCAATTATCTGGCTTCTCTCTCCCTCCCAGCGAAATAGTTTCGTAGAGCCGAAAGGCTGTCTGGGTTCCGGTGGGAACTAGTTCTGGACGGCGAAGCCCTGCCGGATAGATGACACCGTATGTGTGCAAATCTGTAGAGAGGTCGTAGTTTCGATCTTAGTGCCCGAGGGGCTGTTCGGGAGTGCCTCCCGAAAGGCTGTCCAAGTGACGGTCCGAGTTCTGTGAGTCCTCCCGAAGGGCTGTCCGAGTGACCGTCCGAGTTTCGAAGGTCCTCCCGAAGGGCTGTCCGCGACACCGTCCGGGGGACTGTCCGACCGCCTCCCGGAGGGCTGTCTGAGTGGCGGATGAGGGTATACATCCTCGCGGTTGGGAGGTTGTAAATCCTAGCTGCGGGGATCTGCACCGCCGATCGTCATCGACTCTACTTCCGCTGCGCTATGAGTCGGTAACGAAAATGATCAAACCTTGTATGCAGTCTCCATAGTGGTCCTGGGCTGGTGCGTAGGTCGGAAATTTTTCGTTTTCTGCTGCGTTACCCTACAGTGCTTCCCTCCTATGGCCCATAAGGCCCATTATTCCCCCGGGGGGTTCCGGTAATCCCTGTGGTACTCCGATATGTACCTGGTATGCCCCGAAACACTTCCGGTGTCCGAATATCATCGTCCTATATATGAATCTTTACCTATCGACCATTTCGAGACTCCTCGTCATGTCCGTGATCTCATCCGGACTCCGAACAACATTCGGTCACAATCACATAACTCATATAATACAAAATCATCATCGAACGTTAAGCGTGCGGACCCTACGGGTTCGAGAATTATGTAGACATGACCGAGACACCTCTCCGGTCAATAACCAATAGCGGAACCTGGATGCTCATATTGGTTCCCACATATTCTACGAAGATCTTTATCGGTCGTACCGTAATGACAACATATGTTATTCCCTTTGTCATCGGTATGTTACTTGCCCGAGATTCGATCATCGGTATCTTCATACCTAGTTCAATCTCATTACCGGCAAGTCTCTTTACTCGTTCCGTAATACATCATCCCGTAACTAACTCATTAGTCACATTGCTTGCAAGGCTTCTTATGATGTGTATTACCGAGAGGGCCCAGAGATACCTCTCCGATACTCGGAGTGACAAATCCTAATCTCGATCTATGCCAACTCAACAGACACCTTCGGAGATACCTGTAGAGCATCTTTATAATCACCCAGTTACGTTGTGACGTTTGATATCACACAAGGCATTCCTCCGGTATCCGGGAGTTGCATAATCTCATAGTCGAAGGAATATGTATTTGACATGAAGAAAGCAGTAGCAATAAAAACTGAACGATCATTATGCTAAGCTAACGGATGGGTCATGTCCATCACATCATTTTCCTAATGATGTGATCCCGTTCATCAAATGACAACACATGTCTATGGTTAGGAAACTTAACCATCTTTGATTAACGAGCTAGTCTTGTAGAGGCTTACTAGGGACTCGGTGTTTTGTCTATGTATCCACACATGTATCAAGTTTCTGGTTAATACAATTCTAGCATGAATAATAAATATTTATCATGATATAAGGAAATATAAAATAACAACTTTATTATTGCCTCTAGGGCATATTTCCTTCAGTCCCAGTATGTGGCTGGGCTGGGGCATCTGGCTTTAGATGTTAGGGTTTGGTGCGATGTCCGTTTGGTATTAGGCCCGGGTATTCGACACACCTTCATCAATGGGATAGGAGTAGCAACAGGTGTTGCCTAGATGGTGGCTTCAGACTCACTGATGTATTACTTTGTATAATCTCTGTGAATAATTAATAAGATGGCCGCATGCATCGTCCAGATGTAGAGGCCGGGGTGTATCCTCCTTTTCCAAAAAAAAAAGATGTAGGCGCCTTTTCAAAGTGGTCACCTTATTTAACCTTATTTTTATTCTTTGATAGGTATTAATAGATAATATTGAGTATGCACCTATTGTTTACACACCGACTGTTGGCGTTGTTTGTCAAAATTACGGTGGCTTGCTTAGACGGCCTCGGGGAATGTATTTCAGTGCAGAGGATTGTGGTGAAATGATGTCATTGGTGTACAACTGGCCAGCTTATCAGGTATGCATTGGTTCTTGTCCATTTACTGATTTGGTCTTCTGTAGTTCAACTCTTTCAGTGTCTTAAAGGTATAAAGCTCTTTTGCTAAGAGGCTAATATATATCTTTTGCCCTTTGAAGATCTCCTAGGGCTGGGAGAGCATCTTCTGACGACAAGTTTCTTATATTTCAAATAAACATAAGTGACTAATCTTTGGCATGTCGACATGATAGTGGGTGACTGATGGAAGCAGCAGCTGCTGGAATCCTTGTTCTCTATCTTCCATTTTTTACATCTATATTCTCATATTTGACATCTCTAATTTCAAATAACTATAATTTGGTATTTGACCTGCACGGATTTTATTGACAAACAAAAATAATGTTTTGCTACTTAATTTGATTGTGCCAATCAGCCTTTTCCCATATTCAGGGAGATAAATTTCTTTTACAATGTTACCAGTTTGGCTTGCTTTTCTACTGAACCAAGATGAATGATGTTTACCAAACTGAAGCTTCAAATACGAGACTTGATGATCGCGCCTGTGTTACGTGACCTTACAACATTGGGTTCTTAGATTTTACTACCTCCGTTCCTAAATATAAGGTGTATTATTTTTTCAGAAAGTCAAACTTCTCTAACTTTGACCAAGTTTATAGAAAAAAATATCAATGCCTAGAATACCAAATCGTTATCACTAGATTCACCATGAAATATATTTTTATATTTTATATATTTAGTATTGCAAATCTTAATATATTTTGCTATAAAGTTGATCAAACATAGACAATGTTTGACTTTTTGAAAAACTAATACACCTTATATTTAGGAACGGAGGGAGTATGAAGTTTCAAAGTGTGCTACTGCTATCTATTTCCTACTCGCTCTGTTTCTTTTGTAAGGCATATTTGGATTTGTTCAGATAATGCTTTGAATAATCTTGAATCTATTACTAGGTGGTGCATGTGAATAAGTTAATATTGCATTCATTTCTTTGGGGAGCTATGCCATGTATTTGCAATTTCAGTAACAAACTTTGTGTAAAATAGATAAAGTCTGCTAGCTTCTTAGGCATTGAAGGAAAAACAATGAATCCCTCCCTACATATACTAGCGTGATGTCCAGGTACAACTTTGGCTTTGTTTGTAAAGAAGCGAGTAGCCATTCTACTTTTGTGTAAGCTGAACATATGCTTATTGGTTTCCATGTAATTGCAGCTCTCTCTTCCTTCTCCATCTCTCTTCTTATTTATCCATCAAGGAATTACTGTAATGAATATTTTATATGGCTAGAACCAAGAGCGCAAGAGGTCATATTGTTATAGTATACGCTCATATTGATGTACATGAGGTGAGACCGAGGACCAAATATGACAGTCGAATGTGCGGAGACAAAATAAGTGTGCACATGCCCGCCTCAGGAGGCGCCACCAGGTGGCGCCCAGCCTCTAGTCAACATCAACCACAAGGTATTCGACAAACACCAATGCACATGCATATTACACGGACTACAAGAAATAATCCACGAAAGCCACGCCTCCAAAAGAGTAACCCCATGCTATCATCACCGTCGTCGGCTAATTTATTAAATTTGTATTAACATTTTACAACAATGAAGTTAAATGAAAGAAATTGGTGTACATCAGGCTAAGTAAAATATTAAAAAAATCTGAGTTTTTTCTAATAAAAGTGCAAGGAACAAAAATATTAAGTAAGTAACCAAATAAGTTTTATAATAAAAATACCAAGGAACAAGAGCAAAACACTGCGCCCATGGGATTTGACCCTTGAACCAAAGGATTGGACAAATTATTTCAAATCATCACTCAAAAAGAAAGTTCTTTCAAGGCAAACAAATAGGGAGCTCCGACTGCCGGGGTGGCCGGAGATGGCGGTGGCGGACCCTGAACCATAGGGCGCTTCCTCTTCTCTCTCTCTCTCTCTCTCTCACGCGGGCTGGGGGTGGGGTGGGGATGCGAGACGGGAGAAAATTCTGAAGGGGACATGAGTTTTATGTATGGATGACATTTTTTATGTAATAACAGAGAAGTGCACGGGCACGCCTTTGTGGGACGATGAGAAGCTGGTGGAGCTCTTCGGAAGCTGGTTTAGACGGGCTTCTTACCCACAGTGCATTTTGGAGACCAGCTTGTACAAAGCCCGGCCGAGAAATTAGGGTGTCTCTTTGGGCTTCTGCATTTAGAGGGCCAAAAGCAGCAAAAGCTCAAACAAACCGGGCCTAAAATCCCTACCCTCTGCACCATTCTGATGCCATTCTTATTAATTATTAAACATGTATGAAACAAAGACAACCATGGCTGAACCGTTACAAGATGTACGATGAACACCTATGACTGTTAACTTCTTTAGCAAAAACACCTTCAAGAATGGGATAAATGTCCTCGCGGACAAGGGTTTTTCATCCTGATTATCGAGACCAACCAATGAAGTATAACACAATAGCAAGTAGAAATCATCTTCAAAAAGTCAACAACGCTAGTTCATCGCTGTTGAGCCCGAACAATAAAGCAATAAAGTCCACATCAAGGGTCTCCCCCTCCCCCCCCCCCCCCAGACATAGACCAGTGTTCCAATCAGCATCTTGATGACAGATCATTCAATAGTCGCAACCGCCAGTACTCTGCACCGGTGCCAGAGGGGCGCATCAGATGGGTAGGATTTTTAGGTGGTGGTGGCGAGAGGAAGGGGCTGGATTGAGTTGAGTGTCAAGAGAGGGTTTGCGACAGTGGGTTATGGTGACAGTGGATTACGACAGTCTCTCTCTCTCCCTCTGTCTCTCTCTCAGTTTGACCGTCAAACTCCATTATGTTTGTCTATCGCTGGGAGGAAAATTTTAAAACTTATACGGCAACCAAATGTATGATTCCGGATCTATATGATTATAATTGATGGTCACAAATTTTATTTGGAGACTATGTCTATGTTTAAAATGACATATATTTGTAACCATAGGTAAGTAGATACAAAATGAGAGCGGCGATTTGGTGCCCGGGCTCAGATGAGCCTGGGCATGAACAGTACCACCATTTGAAATAGAAAAAATGTTCAAAAAATTCCAATTTTTTTTGTGGTGCTAGATGCTCCTGTATGTGAACTCCGTGCAAAATTTTGTCAAGTTTGGACATACGAGGAGCTCGTGGCAAAAAAGACAAATTTTAGATGTCTGAGAAACTTTTGAAAATCGCACTGTTCATGCCTGATATTGTCTTTTTTGCTGCGAGCTTCTCGAATGGCCAAACTTCACAAAATTTTGCACGGAGTTCACGCACAGAAGCATCTTGCACCACAAAAAAATTTGAAATTTTTTGAGCTTTTTTTTTCTATTTTAAATCGAGGTACTGTTCACCAGGCTCATCTGAGCCCGGGCTCCAGGTTGAATTATCGATACAAAATGTAATAATAAGCGGATGATACAATGCCCCATTAAATGAAGATGTGACGTTAATATTTCTTGATGCATAAGTGCATTATTTTTTTGAAACGGAGGCAAAGTTTTGCTTCATATATTAATTAAGGAGAGAATAGAGGTTTTTTACATCACACACCCTTAACGCGACATGGCAATTACTCTCGCAAAATAAAAGATCCTAACTTGTTTGCCCCGGCGGTGACCCAAAGGCTTGCCTCGGCCACAATGGTGTTGAGCAGAATTGGCGGAGGAGAGCTCTTGATGCATAAGTGCATTTCAAGCTTGTACTTTTGTCGTGTAGATACACGTAGCCCGAATTTACGAGCAAGTCAGCACCGGCTGCATACAAATATTGCTTATGCGGACCAAGCAGGGAGGCGCCTTTACTATGGATGCAAGCATTACACCTTGCCGGACTGTACTGTAAGCAAGTATTGTATATACAAACTAGAGGGTGCATCAATGCACGATATACAGGAGGATGATGCATGAGCAAATTATCTTGATTCTAACATATCACAGCCCATGTGTTAGTATCTAAGTGAGCCGACTAACGCGTAATAATACAGAAGTTAATGGGTCATTTTTCATCTAAAAATGGTTTCAAGGCGCCAAATAGAGTCGCAGCAAGCCCCTCTCGCGTCCCTCCCCCCGCGAGTGACCGAGGGGGCAACCCTAGCCGCCGGCGCCTCAGGTCCCCCCGCCCCTCTTCTCCCCTCGCCGCCGCCGGTCCGCGCCGCCGGGCAAAGCCCGGTAGGTGCTGGCGGCGGCGGGGGCCCCATCTCCTCCTCGCGTGAGGGCTCGGCGCGGGCGGGCGTCCTCGGGGCGCGGCGGCGCGCGGGCAGGTCCGGCGGCAGTGCTGTGGTGCCTCGTCCTGCGCGTGGATGGCCGGACACGGCGGGGGCTGCGGGATCACCCGGAGGCGACAGGGGCGACTCCGGTGTTGGATCCGCGAGCAGCAGATAGGGCAGCGTCCCTTGCCTGTGCGGCGGCGTCCAGATCCATGGCCGGCATGGTCCTCTTCCCCTCGGTGGAGTCTATGCGTGGAGATGGGTGGACGGAAGCCGCGGATCTGGCGTCCCGTCCAGATCCGCCCTGGTGTGGCAACCGGTGGCGCGTGGAGGACCGGTGAGGGGCGGCTGGAGGCTCCCTGCCGGCATGCCGACGCGGCTTTGGTCTTCACGGCGAAGCTCCGTTCGGTTCCAGTCAGCTGCGAGATCGGGGGGCCGTGATTTCCGGTGAAAATCGCGCCGACTACGGTCATGGCGGACGATGGTGGCATCTAAGACGTCGTTCCCTTCTTGAGGCATCGTTGTTGTAGGTCATGGCGCCCCACTCGTGATGCTCCGGGGGAAACCTTAGGTCTGGGTCTACCGGATCGGACGATGATGGCACCTTCGATGCCGTTGTCCCTCTTGAGGGCATCGTTTTGGAGCACGTGCTGGCTGGAGGGGACAAGAGGAGGAGCGGTGTTACATCTACCGCAAGGCCGACGGCGGATCCCGGCGGCATGGCGCCGCGGAGGTTCGGCGATGGGCGCGTGTGGACGGACACGTGCAGGAAGGTGGCGTTGTCTGGCGCCATGGTGGCGTCGACGGCAGGCCATGCAAGGTTGATGCGTCAGTTCTTGCTCTGGAGATGGACTGATGGAAGATGGCGGCGGCAGCCTGTGGCGCCGGTCCGGTATGTGACCCAGTCCCGGTATGTGGCTGGGCTGGGGCATCCGGCGTTGGATGTTAGGCTCTGCTGCGCTGTCTGTTTGGTATTTGGCTCGGACATTCGGCACCCCTTCATCAAAGGGACAGGAGTAGCAATAGATATTGCCTCGATGGTGGCTTTAGGATTGCTGATGTATTACTTTGTATGGTCTTTGTGGATAATAATTAATAAAATGGCCGTATGCATCGTCCAGATGCAGAGGCCAGGGGTTTATCCTCCTTTTCTAAAAAAAATTAAAAAATTAATCTAAAAATGGTTCCAGAGTGCTGAAGTCACCCCACCTCAAAACATGTACTCTAAAGAAATATAAGATCACTAAAGTAGAAAAGAACTACAGCAAGGCAAAACCACCAGGAAGCTACTGATCACCTAGCCTTGGACAGCATCTTGAATTTCTAAAACTGGGATCATCCAGCTAATCTTAGAACTACTGGAGCCCAACCTCCTTTGCTAAATACTTCAGCTGCCACCCGCTGAAGAATTCTTGCTCCTCTGGCTTGTATGTCGCGTAGTTCTCGCCTCTGCAAGCGCCACGTCTCCTTGATACTCATGTTGACGAAAAATCTCATTGGCTACGCTCGATTGACTTGTGCTTAGTCTATCTTATCACATCCTCGTATGGATCACATCCTTAGGAACAGGGGAAAAAGTCGCACGTATGCTTGCTTCACACGGAGGAAACGAACCCCGCTGCTGCCTATAAAAGCACCAGCTCGTCGCATAAAATCCATGCAGACACACCATCAGCAGTGCAAGTAAAAACACAAGAACCTAGCTATCCGATCGTGAAGAAGAAGAAGAAAGAGCATGTCGTTGAACGGCATGGGGTGCCGCCTGGCCCTGGCCATCGTCGGCTGCATCCTCCTCTCGTCGCTCGGGCTCGGCACGGCGGCCGCGACGGGAAAGACCGGCCGGATCACGGTGTACTGGGGCCAGACCTCCAGCCAGGGGACGCTCCGCGAGGCCTGCGAGAGCAAGCTCTACTCCACCGTGATCCTCTCCTTCCTCACCAACTTCGGCGGCGGCAAGTACGAGCTCAACCTCGCCGGCCACGCCTGGAAGGCCGTCGGGCCCCATATCAAGTACTGCCAGTCCAAGAAGATCCTCGTCCTGCTCGCCATCGGCGGCGGCATCGGCAAGTACTCCCTCGCCTCAAGGGCCGACGCCAAGAAGGTGGCGGAGCACCTCTGGGACTACTACCTCGGCGGGAAGTCCCGCAACCGGCCGTTCGGCAACGCCGTGCTGGACGGCATCGACTTCGACATCGAGCTCGGGAGCCGCGCCCACTACGACGACCTCGCCAGGTACCTCAAGGCCTATGGCAAGAGGAAGGGCGAGAAGAAGGTGTTCATCACGGCGGCGCCGCAGTGCCCGTTCCCGGAAAGGATGCTGGGGGAGGCGCTCCGGACGGGGCTCTTTGACCGCGTGCACGACCAGTTCTACAACAACCCCGTCTGCAGCTACAGGGCCGGCAACGTGGCGGCCTTCAAGAACGCGTGGAAGGACTGGACCAAGAGCCTGCCCAAGAGCTCCGTCTACCTCGGCCTGCCGGCGGCGCGAGGGGCGTCGAACAAGGGCAGCGGGTACGTGGACCCGAGGACGCTGGTGTCCAAGGTGCTGCCCATCGTGCAGCGCTCCAACAACTACGGAGGGATCATGCTGTGGAGCAGGTACTTTGACAAGAAGTCCGGGTACAGTAGGCGCATCAAGAAATTCGTCTGAGATGCAGGCATCGATCGACGATTATACTACTACAGACGAGTAGTCCCCTGCGTACGTCGAGTGCACTTGCAGTACGCATGCATGACACCGTAATAATCTATACCTAATACTAATAGAGGGGCTATTGCTTCTTACCACCATAATTTCATCCGTTAATTTGGTCCGTCCACCTCGCCGGATCAGTTTTTCCTCCCGCAATCTCATAGGTTGCACCGGTTTCCGTGGTCCGCACGCACGTCTTCTGGAGGTTTTTCGTCCAAACGAAGTTTCCTCAACCCAGTTTGTGGACCCTTACTTGACTTGGAGTCTGCCTCTGATATTTAGATAGAGAGGAGGGGACGGGTAAATCCCGCGGGGGCGGAGGAGCGGCGGACGAGGTCACAAGGAGGCGTACGCCAAGGCCTATCCCATCGGGAACTACATCGACCGCCGTCGCCTCTCCTGTGAGCGTCCGGGAGCCCCTCCTCCCACAAACACCTAGCGCCGTCTTGGGCACGTCCGCCGCTCGCTGCCGCGGATGCTGCAGCTGCTGCCGCCGGCTGGTCGTCGTCTCCCTCACGGACATCCCAACGAATCCGTACGTCGTCCCATGCCATACGTCGCACCTCTCTCGATCCAGCCCCCTGCTCCCCGACACGGCAAGGAGACGGACGCTGCCGAGGTCAGGTCAGGCGCGGCAAAGCAGACTGGACCCGATCCAGCCCCATCCTCCCTGCTGCGGCAAGGAGACGGGCGCTTCACAGGCGAGGTCGGGCCCGGCGAAGTAGGCCGGATCGATCTCATGCACGTACCAGAATCGGGGCCGACTACGACTGAACCCCATCCATGGATGCAAGGTCTCCGTGCTCATCGTCGACAGCTCCACCCTCACCAAGTCGCTCATCATTCGCGAGTACATCCATGACGCGTGGCCTGGTCGGGGGAGCGTCCCACGCCTTCATCCGGATTCAACACAACCAGAGTGCATGGCTGACGCCGGCGGGCGGAATGATTCCACCACCGTGGAGAACATGAACCGCGAGGGCGTCCATGCCAGACTACATCCGACACTGCGAGGCGCTGGTGCAGCTGACATGTACGAGGGTGCCGACGCTTGAAGGGGACGAGAGCACAGAAGAGGCTGCCGCCATCGAACCCGGCCAGAGCATGCCACGCCGACCCACGGAGCAGGCTGCCATCATTGAACCTGGCCAGCCACGATAATGCATGGACAAGGGCGCCGCAAGCCCGCAATCGAACCCGGTTTGTCAGCCGGCATGCTGCGTGCGTGAAAGCTGTGGAGTACCAAGGTGCAGGCCAGCGTGCATTGTGCTCACCACGGTGGTAAAGCTCACATGGCGATGGGCGATGGAAGCTGCCACACTACAAGATGCGCGTTGCACATCCGCGTGGCGATCATGCACGCATACGCTCTCGTAGCCAGGTGCGGTCGCATGAGCTCCTGGGCGGCGTAGATATACAGCGAGCATGCATGTAGTACGCACAAAGCATCAGCCTGACTGACAGTTCTTTTGTGGGAAGAGCCTGACAGATAGTTGTAGCTCCTCAACTGATGGTAAGCAATTCAAACAATTCAAACAAAAAAAAAAGATCTATGTCCAAAGTTTCAAAGCAAGGATCAATATGCAAGTAAAAAAAAAATCAAGGATCAATATGGCAGCCAGATTACACTGCTAAAATTTCAATTTTCTCTGACCGATGTTGCGTGTTTGTCCAGCTGTTTTGTAGCTAGGTACAGACAGACAGGCCTCATGCTTAGGCATTTGACACGAACGATGGAAATTTAATGCAGAAACTCAATGAGACCATGACTAATTACCGTCACATGCAATTACTGGCTACTGCATTCTATTGATCATGCATAGAGCCACAGTGGGAAACTTCTGTTTGGTGGAAGAACTATGAGTGCAAGTGGACCAAAAAACACACAAAACAGTGGCCTAAATATAGTCCCCTAGAGGTCCTAGCTGCAGACTGCGTACTCAGCAAGTCAGCAGAGCACTGCTTGCTATGGAGGCTCATTGACATCTGCCACATATGGTAAAATTTTAAGCAGATCCTATTGTTTTACTTCAGTCTTCCTACTCTCTTCTTTTTCATATATCCTTCTATTCTCGGCCATGATATAGGAGCACACAATAAAGTTATTCTGATATACTTTGCTTGACACCTTCTTCGGGTCATCATATAGACATGAGTAATTAAGTGTTTAATTTTATCTAATTTGATTTAGAGGGCCTGAAACATCCTGCAGTTTTACAACAAAAATTGGACTGGTCTTTCATGTCTAATATTATGTCTTAGTTTCTTAAATAGATAGGATATTGCACATAGACAATGCTTTAGTCGACATAACTGCGAATCAACAAAGGAGTGGCGCGGCAGGGGTTAAGCTGCTAATCTGGTCAAAGCTTTTACCCTTTTTATGCTTCTCAATGTTAGTCCACAAGGTATAGATTGATTGATGCTCTTGCCTAACATGCTGAATTCTACACATGAAAAAGCATCACCTCGAGGGCCAATTCTAGACATGAAAAAGCATCACCTAGAGGGTCTGAAAATTAAGGCAATGTAATTCAACACTTTCAGTGTAGCATGGAGTTAGTATGTGGTATTATTATTGACGCCTAAAAGATAGGAAAATAGATGCCTTGTGTAAGGATCTGAAGGAGAACTGCAGGATGGGATTGGATTAGGACTTTTGGAGGATGATTGCCGCTTAAGTTTGTTGTGCATACAAGGCTGAAGTGGTGGACGACGATCAAATATAATAATTCATTATTTGTGTAATCTCTGGAAGTAGCATAAATCTGCCATGATTAATCAGCTTGATCAATAAGTTATTCTTTTATAGGCCAGTTTCACATCCATACCTAAATAGTATCGTTTTTTGATTAGTAAGGATTAGCGTTGCATCTTGATAGTGGCATTGCCTTCCCAGTAGTTTCAGACCAAAGGGAAGATAAAACAGAAGCAGACACGTTGGAACCTACAAATTGATACTCCCGGCAGGTAAACCATCGATTACCACACGAATTCTTAATTTTATTTTATACCCGTTGCAACGCACGGGCCCTTTTGCTAGTATAACTAGTAAGAAATTCGTGGGACTATATATGATCTGACACTAGTAGAAAACAGGGAACTAGTCTCGGTTCCAGAGGGCCTTTAGCCCCGGTTCTGGAACCGGGACAAAAAGGTTGGGACTAAAGCCCAAAACCTTTAGTCCCGGTTCGCTTACGAACCGGGACAGAAGGGGCTCCACGTGGTCGCTGCGGGGCGCCCAGGCAGGAGGATCTTTAGTCCCGGTTGGTAACACCAACCGGGACCAAAAGGCTGCCACGCGTCAGCAGCTCGCAGGCGCTGGGATTTTTTTTTAATTTTTTTTGAAAGGGGGGGGGGGTGTTGGGGTTTTGGAGGATTAATTTAGGGGTTTCATATTGTGTTAGCTACCTAATAGAGAGAAGTGACCTCTCTTTCTTCGTGCTTGGTCGACGCTAGCTACTATACATATAGAGAGAACTCGACACGCTAGCTAGTAAGCAAATGAAGGAACCATATTAATTACACAAGATCGTCATGAACATATACAGAGATAAGTGACCTCTCTTTCTCTGAGAGATTGGTCGAACAACAAGTTTTCGTATATCTATCCGACGCTACTACTACATATATACAATATAACATCTCTTACAATCCCTAACATCTAAAATCTATTTCAATTTCCACATGGAATTCCCCCTTCTCATTTATGACGTGGTCAAGAAAGAATCCCGCCAATTCCTCTTGAATTGCTCGTATGCGATCATGTGGTAGGAGTTCATCCCGCATCTGCCACCTCTAATTTAAAGAAGGGGGTCAATATATATATATATATATATATATATATAATATATATATATATATATATATATATATATATATATATGAATGAAACTCAACACAATTGATGGTAATAAAATAAAATTGTGAATATTATTATTTACGTACTTCATATTGTTTGTCAGAGTAGCCCCGCTGAGAGGTCGCGCTGTGGATGAACTCACAAACGTAGTATCCACATAAATTATTCCCGCCTTCCCGCCACAAGCACTTTACGAGAATAGAGTTCAATCAAACTGATAATCAAGCATGATAAATGGTATTGATGAAACTAGAATCAATGGGAGATGCGCGGAACTAGCTAGTACTGCTTACTTTTGGGTGTGTAAATCGCTGCTCCCTCGGCAGTCCCGGAACGATTCCGGTAAACTCTTTCCAAACCCTACCAGACAAAGAAAATAGTTACTTGATATCCGGAAATGAACAAAGTTGCCGATATGATATGGTGCGATAATGATCGATTGAACTTACTTCTGGAGCATTGCAATCATGTCCGCATACTTATTGGGATCTTTTCGTCTCGAGTCTAAAACAGTTACTACTCCCCGGTCAAGCTTAATCTCTAGCAGAATAAAGTGGAAGCTGCGCACGCATGCATAACTCATCAATTACATTACTATAACCTCGAGTAAGCGAAACCGACTATGCACAAGACAGTAACACTCACTTGAAATTGTAAGGAAAAAGTATTTTCCGTTTGTTTTGATTTCGAAGCAACGATTGTAGCAAGTTGTCATCGGTATCTTTGACTCTGTTTTTAACCGACCATTCATTTATGGTATTTGGGTTAATGAACTCAATGTCATAGATTTGTGCTTTTTTGCATTCGACGATCTTCAGTCTGCATAATATAGTGAGGATAATTATATATACATGCAATGAAAGAGCTGAGCTATAGAGACTTAATTACAGAAGTAATACTTACAGACAGTAGCAAGTCATGAGTTGTTTGTCGAGGGCGTCTTGATTGAATAACTGGAATAACTCCACAAATTCAACAGGCATCACCTCAGTTCCAACGAGGTCGTGCTCCTCTTTAATTGCCAGCATCAAACTATCCTTCCCAGACTTCCTACAGGTATCCATGTACCATTCATGCAATTTTCGCATCATCGTTGTTAGAGAAGGATGATCAGGTTTGACGAGAGGCTTCCCGTACTCGTATATGAAGATATCTACTACCTCTAACATTTCAAACTGTACATCATCGGCCAGGTAATCAGCAGGATTGGTACCGGGCAGTAGCCCCGGATGATTAGCGACGATGTCGCTAGACACCTTGAGCGGGGGGCACGATTGCTTTGCCTGTTCGCCGAGCTGGGGAATTATTTTCCCACTTCTTCGTTTTGCTTCTCTTGCAGCACTGCAAGTACTTCCCGACCGCTGCGCTTCCTTATATGTCCTTTCAATAATGCGCTCATAGTTGGATTGCGGCGGAGACGGTGGTGGTCGCTTAAGGGCACGCAGAGTGCGCTTCACTTTCACCTGATCTATTGTTTCCTTCGGAGGTGGAGGTTTCCGTGCAAAATGGGCCTCCACTTCGGCAGCACTGATTTCCGTGTTTTCTTCGTCGGTCCTCTCATACGGTAACTTTTCCAGAGGCTTGAGGCTTGGACCGTATTTGAATTTCTTCCCGCCTCTTGTACTGCTAGCCGCCGGAGCGGCGCCGTCTCTCTTCCGCCGTTGTTGACGCAGCAGAGTCCGCTGACACGCCAGAAGAGGTGGAGTGCTCCGACGCGCCGGAGGAGGCGGAGGAGGAGGCGGAGTGCCCTCACGCGTCGGAGGAGGCGGAGTGGCCTGATCACTTGCCGGAGGAGGAGGCGGAGGAGAAGGCGGAGTGCCCTGACTCGCCGGAGGAGTAGGAGGGGGAGGCGTCCAGTTTGGAAGCTTGATGTACTCCTTCCTCCATAGACAGGTACTCCTCAAAGCATAAACCAGATGATTCTCCCCTTCACCTGTAGGGTGGTCAAGCTCCAGCTCCTCAAATCCCTCCATTATTTCATCCACCGTCACAACAGCATAGCCATGTGGAATCGGACAGCAGTGAAAAGTTCTGTCAGCTTGAGGAGGTGCAACAGAGCCGACAACCGCCTTTAAAGTGAGGTTCTGGCATTTCGTCATTAGCTCGCAATGTTGAGCCTCCGTGATAGTATCCACAGGGTAGCGACGAGCCGTGAAATCAGGCTGAACGAGCTCCGTGGAAGCCACGCTGCTTCTCCGCTGAGATGGTGGGGTAGCTTCTGGGGCAGCGTCGAAGCAAGGATCTTCGTGCCGCTGAGATGGTTGGCCGGCAGCTGCAAGTTCCTCTAGCTTTGCTATTCTTGCATTGAGCTTCTGCATTTCGCTCACTTTCGCTTTCCTCTTTCTCTCTCGGCTTCTGTAACCACCGCTGCCGGGAAACCCAACTACCCACGGAACGGAGCCTGGTGTGCCTCGTGTTCGTCCAGGGTGCTTAGGATTCCCGAGGGCCTCAGTCAGCTCGTCCTTTTCTCTGTCGGGAATGAACGTCCCTTCCTGCGCTGCACTGATATATTGCTGAAGCTTCTTGAAGGGTATTGCAAGTTGCTCGTCCGTCCAATGACACTCCCCTGTTTCTGGGTCCAAAGTTCCCCCAACCCCGAAGAATCAGGTCCTACACCGATCTGGCCAGTTCAATGTCGCTGGTTGGACCCCTTTAGCAAGCAGGTCTTGCTCAGCTTTGTCCCACAACGGCCGGGTTTTGTAGTAGCCACCTGACCCCGTGTGATGGTGATACTTCTTTTTTGCAGCATTTTTCTTGTTTGTCTCTGACTTTTTCTTACCCTTCTCCGAGTTCTTGTAGGCCACAAATGCGGGCCAGTGATCTCTTATCTTCTCATATCGGTCGATGAATTCTGGAGTCTTCCCTTTGTCGACAAACTTTGTGTTCAACTCTTTCTTCTAGTTCCTAAATAGATCTGCCATCTTCTTAAGAGCAAACGCCTTGACCTTTGGCTCTATAACTGGCTTATTCGGATCCTCCTCTGGCGGTAGGGTGAAATTTGCCATCAGCGAGGTCCAAAGATCATTTTTCTGTCTATCCTGGACATAAGAAACTTCAGGGTGGTCCTTACTCTTATTCCATTGCTGGACGCTGATCGGGACGCTGTCCCTAACAATAGTTCCGCACTGACTAACAAATGTGTCCTTCGTCCGCTTGGATTCAATCGGTTGGCCATCGTCCACGATTGCTGTGATCGTGAACCTTTCATCCTGGCGCAACCTTTTCTTCGGGCCTCGTCTCCTTACGGAACTTTGGCTCGATCCGGAGGGCTATAAAAGAAGAAAGAAGTGTTAATATATGTACACACCAAAACAATTAATGCATCAATTAGTCAGCACAGGCTTAATTAATATATATACCTCGCCGGACTTTGCAACAGCTCCCTCCTCCGTTCGGTCACCGGAGCCGTCATCATGGTCTTCTTCCTCTACCATTCGGTCACCGGAGCCGTCATCATCTCCTTCCTCCTCCATTGTTGGATTACCGGAGCCGTCATCCTCTCCTTCCTGACCATCGGTGTCGTTGAGAAACGACAAGGGATCACCTCCGTCGCGGATTATATCCCCCAACAACTCTTCTTGTTCCAAGTCTCTGTCCATAGTTTCTGCAAATATTACAACATGGCAATATACAAACATGAGAGATGGATATATTAGTGGCAAACATAGACCTAGCTAATTAATCACAACAAGGAATCATATGGATATATGAGCAATGGATTAGTTGCGGACCGCCTCTCTCATGCATGTCCGACGTCCCCCCTCATGTCGAAGTTATCGGGGTTATACTTTCAGGAGATGACACTTCGCAAAAAATAATCGCTATGCCTCGACAACGCTCTTTAAACTTGGTAAATTTGGGTGGCCTCGACGCTTCTAGGGTTTGGGGTGGCCTCGACGCTTCTTGGTAAATTTGAGTTACCGGAGTTTTCTATGAACAAAAAAAATATTACCTATCACATCTCAGTCCCGGTTTGGGTGGACTCGAGAGTTTGGTCGGGCGAGAGGGGGTTGATCGACGTCCCCCTCATGTCGAAGTGCTAGGAGTTTTCTATGAACAAAAAAAATTCCACATGACATGTCCGACGGCCGGACAGCCTCTCTCATGAATGTCCGACGTCCCCGCCTCTCTCATGAACAAAAAAAATATTCTATGAATAAAAAAAACATCATATTCTATGAACAAAAAAACATCATATTCCATCCACATCCATGCATACATATGAACAAAAAAACATCATATATATGATCATCTATGAACAAAAAAAACATCATATTCTATGAAAAAAATCATCAAATATATGAACAAAAAAATTATGAAAATTCAGGACATATCATCATATATACACATACATATCATCATATACACTACATATCATCTATGAACAAAAAAATCATCATATATATGAAAAAAAACAGGATAGGAAGGAAGGGGGCGTCGGCCGGAGCGAACGGGGTGGAGAGGTGCGGCGTGGTCGGGGCAGGCCGGGGGCGCGGGGCGACGTCGGGGCAGGGGCACGGGGCGGCTGGCGTCGAGGCAGAGGGCACGGGGCGGCCGACGTCGAGGCAGGGGGCACGGGGCGGCGCGTCGGGGCAGGGTAGGGGCGCGGGGCGGCGCGTCGACGTCGGGGCAGGGACGGCGACGGCGATGAGGACCGGGCGGCGACGGCGACCTCGGGGCGGCTCGGGGAGGCGACAGCATCGAGGGCAGCAGCAGCAGCCTGGCGGCGTCGTCGAGAGAAGAATGGCGGGTGGGGGGAAATTTCCTAAGTCTTGTGTTATATAGCAACCACCTTTGGTCCCCGGTGGTGGCACAACCGGGACCAATGCCCCCTTTAGGTCCGCTGTTGGTGCCACAAACCGGGACCAAAGGTCAATTTCCAGCAGCCCAAAGGGCGAGAAGCAGAGACCTTTGGTCTCGGTTGGTGGAACAAACCGGGACTAATGGGGGGCATTGGTCCCGGTTGGTGCCACGAACCGGGACCAAAGGGGGGCATTGGTCCCGGTTCGTGCCATCAACCGGGACCAATTGCCTTGCACAGCGGTGTGGTGGGAGTTTAGTCCCACCTCGCTAGTTGAGAGAGAGCCGCACCGGTTTATAAGGCGCGCTGCGCCTGAGCTTGCAAGCTCCTCTCTAAAGCAGGCTTACGGGCCTAAACACTCTGTATCTGCCTGTGGGCCTACTGGGCCTTCTGCGGGCCTGAATCTTGGCCCAACTAGCTGGTTGGGTTTCTAGTCGTATTCAAGTCGTGGTGGCCCAGTAGGCGGCATTTTTTTAAAAAAAAATCCAGTTTTTTTGTTTTGGTTTTTGCTTTATTTATTGTCTTTTGTTTCTACTTACAGTTTTCAGTGATTCTTTTTGCTTTTAGGTCACAAAAATTATAAACTTTCTGTTAGTGCTATTAGTTTTCAAATTTGAATAGTTTAAATTTGAATTCTTTGAAATTTGTGTGAATCACTAGTTTGTGAATAACTTTACTATAAAAATAGATTTTTGAGTGATTCTTTTTCCTGCTATTTAATATTACTGTGTTTTATCGTTATATTCAATTTGGTAATTTTTAGGTTATTTTAAATTTCTGTTTTAATCAAAAACAGATTTTGTTATTTTAGTTTGCTATTAAAGTTTCTAACAAAAAAATTCTTTATGAAAATTCTTTTTGCTATTAATGTTTTGAACAAAAAATACTTTGATAACTTTAGTTGCATAAATTTTATATAATTTTAATTTCAAAAATACTAGAGGTTTATAAAAGCTTTTTAGTTGATTCCTTTTGCTATTAGAGTTTTATAAAAGCTTTTTAGTTGATTCTTTTTGCTATTGAAGAATATTATAGTTTTGTTTTAGTTGATCGTAACAGAATATTTTAATTGATTATTTTTAGTTCATTCTTTTTGCTATTAGAGTTTCATAAAAGTTTTCTAGTTCATTCTTTTTGCTATTAGTTCATTCTTTGAGCTAAATGACCCTGAAATTGAAGAGCACTTCAAATGAACTCTGAAAAGGTTGAAAGTTGGCATGGTATCATCATTTCACCCACATAGCATGTTCTAAAAAGTTGAGAGGGTTACGGCAAAAACTGGATGCACTTCGTGTACAAAATGGACAATCTCTTTCGAGGTATCAGGGTTTCGGACGAAAACTCATCTGTTACAAAGGGATTTCATTTCTTGACATGTAACTGCAGTGATATTCTAGATCAAAGGCATCATCATAATAGTTGTGGAGAGAAAGTCTTCACTTTTTCTTCGCTTGTGTCATTTGCTTATTGCGCCGTAACCATGGATAATCTTCATCGTTTAACAGGGTGCTTGGGTCAGCCTTGACTTTGAAGGGAGGAATTTCATGAAACTTTTCATAATCTTCAGACATGTCTGTCTTGCCCTCCACTCCCACGATGTCACTTTTTCCTGAAAGAACTATGTGGCACTTTGGCTCATCGTATGATGTATTCGCTTCCTTATCTTTTCTTTTTCTCGGTTTGGTAGACATGTCCTTCACATAGAAAACCTGCGCCACATCATTGGCTAGGACGAATGGTTTGTCTGTGTACCCAAGATTGTTCAGATCCACTGTTGTCATTCCGTACTGTGGGTCTACCTGTACCCCGCCTCCTGACAGATTGACCCATTTGCACTGAAACAAAGGGACCTTAAAATCTTGTCTATAGTCAAGTTCCGATATGTCCACTATGTAACCATAATATGTGTCCTTTCCCCTCTTGGTTGCTGCATCAAAGCGGACACCACTGTTTTGGTTGGTACTATTTTGATCTTGGGCGATCGTGTAAAATGTATTCCCATTTATCTCGTACCCTTTGTAAGTCAATACAGTCAAAGATGGTCCCCTGGCCAACGAGTACAGCTCATCAGAAACAGTGTTGTCACCCATGAGACGTGTTTGCAACCAACTGCCGAAAGTCCTGATGTGTTCACATGTAATCCAGTCGTCACACTGCTCCGGGTGTTTGGAGCGCAGAATATTCTTGTGTTCATTGACATACGGGGTCACCAAGGTAGAATTCTGTAGAACTGTGTAGTGTGCTTGAGACCAAGAATGCCCATCCCTACATATTATTGAGTCCACTCCTAGCGTGCCTTTTCCAGTCAGTCTCCCCTCATACCGCGATTGAGGGAGACCAATCTTCTTAAGGTCAGGAATGAAGTCAACACAAAACCCAATGATCTCCTCTGTTTGATGGCCCGTGGAGATGCTTCCTTCTGGCCTAGCACGGTTACGAATATATTTCTTTAAGACTCCCATGAACCTTTCAAAGGGGAACATATTGTGTAGAAATACAGGGCCCAGAATGGCAATCTCGTCGACTAGATGAACTAGGACGTGCGTCATGATATTGAAGAAGGATGGTGGGAACACCAGCTCGAAACTGACAAGACATTGCGCCAAATCACTCCTTAACCTTGGTAGGATTTCTGGATCGGTCACCTTCTGAGAGATTGCATTGAGGAATGCACATAGCTTCACAATGGCTAATCGAACGTTTTCCGGTAGAAGCCCCCTCAATGCAACCATAAGCAGTTGCGTCATAATCACGTGGCAGTCATGAGACTTTACGTTCTGAAACTTTTTCTCTGGCATATTTATTATTCCCTTTATATTCGACGAGAAGCCAGACGGGACCTTCATACTGAGCAGGCATTCAAAAAAGATTTCCTTCTCTTCTTTGATAAGAGCGTAGCTGGCAGGACCTTCATACTGCTTTGGAGGCATGCCTTCTTTTTCGTGCACACGTTGCTGGTCCTTCCGTGCCTCCGGTGTATCTTTTGTCTTCCCATACACGCCCAAGAAGCCTAGCAGGTTCACGCAAAGATTCTTCGTCACGTGCATCACATCGATTGCAGAGCGAACCTCTAGGTCTTTCCAATAGGGTAGACCCCAAAATATAGATTTCTTCTTCCACATGGGTGCGCGTCCCTCAGTGTCATTCGGAACAGATAGTCCGCCGGGACCCTTTCCAAAGATTACTTGTAAATCAATGACCATAGCAAGTATGTGATCACCAGTACGGACGGCGGGCTTCTTCCGGTGATCTGCCTCGCCTTTGAAATGCTTGCCTTTCTTTCGACATTGATGGTTGGTCGGAAGAAATTGACGATGCCCCAGGTACACATTCTTCCTGCATTTGTCCAAATATATACTTTCGGTGTCATCTAAACAGTGCGTGCATGCGTGGTATCCCTTATTTGTCTGTCCTAAAAGGTTACTGAGAGCAGGCCAATCATTCATGGTTACAAACAGCAATGCATGTAGGTCAAATTCCTGCTGGTCGTGCTCATCCCACACACGTACACCTTTTCCATTCCACAGCTATAAAAGTTCTTCAACTAATGGCCTTAGGTACACATCAATGTCGTTGCCGGGTTGCTTAGGGCCTTGGATGAGCACTGGCATAATAATGAACTTCCGCTTCATGCACAGCCAAGGAGAAAGGTTATAGATGCATAGAGTCATGGGCCAAGCGCTATGATTGCTGCTCTGCTCCCCAAAAGGATTAATGCCATCTGCGCTTAAACCAAACCATACGTTCCTTGCGTCACCTGCAAAGTCCCCCCACTTTCTCTCAATTTTTCTCCACTGCGACCCGTCAGCGGGTGCTCTCAACTTCTCGTCTTTCTTACGGTCCTCTTTGCCATCGCATCAACTTGGCATGCTCTTTGTTTCTGAACAGACATTACAACCGTGGTATTATAGGAGCATACCACATCACCTTGGCAGGAACCCTCTTCCTGGGGCGCTCGCCGTCAACATCACCAGGGTCATCTTGTCTGATCTTATACCGCAATGCACCGCATACCGGGCATGCGTTCAAATCCTCGTATGCACCGCGGTAGAGGATGCAGTCATTAGGGCATGCATGTATCTTCTGCACCTCCAATCCTAGAGGGCATAGAACCTTCTTTGCTCCGTACGTACTGCCGGACAATTCGTTATCCTTTGGAAGCTTCTTCTTCAATATTTTTAGTAGTTTCTCAAATCCGTTGTCAGATACACCATTGTCTACCTTCCATTGCAGCAATTCCAGTGTGGTACCGAGCTTTGTGTTGCCATCTTCGCAATTGGGGTACAACCCTTTTTTGTGATCCTCTAACATGCGATCGAACTTCAACTTCTCCTTTTCACTTTCGCATTGTCTCTTTGCATCAACAATGACCCGACGAAGATCATCATCGGGCACATCGTCTGGTTCCTCTTGATCTTCAGCTTCCCCCGTTGCAGCATCACCGTATTCAGGGGGCACATAGTTGTCATCATCCTCTTCTTCTTCGTTGTCTTCCATCATAACCCATCTTTCTCCGTGCTTGGTCCAAACATTATAGTGTGGCATGAAACCCTTCTCAAGCAGGTGGATGTGAAGGGTTTTCGAGTCAGAGTAAGACTTCATATTCCCACAGATAGGGCATGGACAACACATAAAACCATTCTGCTTGTTTGCCTCAGCCACTTCGAGAAAATTATGCACGCCCTTAATGTACTCGGAGGTGCGTCTGTTACCGTACATCCATTGCCGGTTCATCTGCGTGCATTACATATAATTAAGTGTGTCAAAAACCATTACAAAACATCATGAATAGAGAAGTGACCAAATTAATAGAAGTTCATCATCACATTAAAACCAAAGTACATACATAGTTCTCATTGAACAACATATAGCTCTCCAGAGCATCTAATTAAACCATACATTGAAACTATGTAAAACATTTCAATGCAACAACAAATGCGATCATAATCGCAACTAAGGTAACAATTGATCCAACGGCATAATGATACCAAGCCTCAGTATGAATGGCATATTTTCTAATCTTTCTAATCTTCAAGCGCATTGCATCCATCTTGATCTTGTGATCATCGACGACATCCGCAACATGCAACTCCAATCTCATCTTCTCCTCCTCAATTCTTTTCAATTTTTTCTTCAAGTAATTGTTTTCTTTTTCAACTAAATTTAACCTCTCGACAATAGGGTCGGTTGGAATTTCCGGTTCACATACCTCCTAGATAAAAACATCTATGTCACGTTGGTCGGCATAATTGTCATAAACACTAAATGGAACAAATAGTTATAAAAGATAATATATACCACATCTGAATCATAGACAGGACGAGGGCCGACGGAGGCGGATACCAAAACCATCGCACTATATAATAACAAACAATAATAAAAGTAAGAAAATTATACAAGTATCTATCTAAATCATACAAGTAAGAATTTTTTTCTTTTAGAAAGAAGATAAGAACAAGAGGCTCACCACAGTGGTGCCGGCGACGAGATCGGTGCAGGTGATCGACGGCGGTGAGGACGGGGACGGGACAGGACGGACCGCCAAACCTAGACAAATCTTGAGGAAAATGGAGTTTGGACAAGGAGCTTCGAGAGGAGAAAGCTTAAGTGTGGCTCGGGCATTTCATCGAACAACTCATGTGCATAGGAGGTGAGCTAGAGCACCACAAAGCTCCCACGGCCGGCCAAAAAAATAGAGCAGTGCACTGCTCTGCTCGCGGGCAGGGGCGAGGGTATATATAGGCCTCTCTTTAGTCCCGGTTGGTGGCTAAAATCGGGACGAAAGGGCAACCTTTGGTCCCGGCTCCAGCCACCAACCGGGACTAAAGGTTGTGGGCCATGAGCGAGGCCCATTGGTCCCAGTTCGTGTCTGGAACCGGGACCAAAGGGGTCAGATGAACCGGGACCAATGGCCCACGAGGCCCGGCCGGCGCCCTGGCCTCACGAACCGGGACTGATGCCCCCTTTGGTCCCGGTTCGTGAGTGAACCGGGATTAATGCCCTTATCCTGGCCTCAACCAAAGCCCTGTTTTCTACTAGTGTGATGACCACGTCTACCTTACTATATGTCGGGAAGTTGTTCTCTGAGTGTAATTCCCAAAATATATATATGTATGTGTATCAGTGTATGTATGTTGTGCAATAAAGGGGACTTTTAATTTATCGCATCTATTTGTAAGTTGGCTGAATTTGCAATAGGGCTCAATCTATTTCGTGGAAGAAGGAAGAAAGGGGCGAGGCGCAACATGGAGGCCAAGAGATGGGGGCTCCACGGCGAGCGGCATCAAGGTGTAGAGACACCGGTGAGGCCGAGCCAAGAGCGAGCCATAGCCGTGGTATGTGGAGACAAGTCTGATGATTTACACGTGTGGTAGGGGGTCATATTTGATTCCCCGTCAAATTAGACAGAGCCCTCGCTAGAGGCGGAAACAGTGCGGCGAGCGGCAGTGAGACATGCCGGCTCAGTCAGAGAAAAAGAAGGTAGGAAGGCGAGCACTGAAGGAGGTAAAAGTTTTTTCTGATTTGGTGGGGATATTACATGATTGAAGAAAGAGAAGACGAAGGAGCAAACCCGACCCTGAGCCGGGGCAAGAAGGGTGACAACCTAGGGCCCAGACCAGATGGGGGCCCATATTATGTTCTCCCCTTAGAGAGAGCACTGGATGAGGGTGCGACTATGTCTCGCTTGGTGCGAGCAGTAGCTTACCTCGCCTGCAGGTAGCCAGTTCGCGGGCTAGCCCAGTAGCACCGATGTCTTGATCATCATCAACATCATCATTATTATTATCTTTTTATTATTTTTTTTATTTTTATTTTTATTTTTATTTTTCCAAAGAATTCACCGCACATTTAAAAAATGTGAATAATGTACTTGAAAATTGTTAAACATGCATAAAAAATGTTTTTGGTGTACACGAAAAATGTACATTTTGTATGAACAAATGTAGTCATCAAAGCATCTATTTGAGAAAAATGTTAATCATGTATTTAAGAAATTTCAAACATGTATAAAAATATTTCAGGTGTATATAAAAAGTGAAGAATCGTGTATTAAAAAAATTAAACATCAAACATAACTTTAGAAAATATGCTAATCATATATTTCCAAAAATGTGTAAACATGTATAAAAAATCTTAATTATATATTTCAAAATGTAATCACATATTTCAATAATGTATATCATATATTTAAGAAATGTAATAATATATAAAAAAATGCTACACATGTATGAGAAAATGTTCCTGGTATATATGGAAAATGTATAATGTGTATGAGAAAAAGTAGTCATCATGCATACATTTTTTATTAAAAATAATTGTGTATTTTAAAAATGTTAAACATGTATAGAAAAATGTTCCTGGTGTATACAAAAAATGTTAAACATGTATGGGAAAAGGTAGAAATCAAACACACATATTTAAGAAATATAATTCATGTATTTTAAAAATGTGAAAAATGCATTAAATAAAGTTGCTTATGTATACGAAAAATATAAAGTTTGTATAAAATAAAAGTAGAAATCAAAACATATATTTGAGAAAATGTTAATAATATATTGAAAAATGTTAAACATGTAGAAAAAAATGTTGCAGATGTATACAGAATTGTTCAACGCGTATGGAAAAATGTTCCTGATGTGTACGAAAAATGTGCATTGTGTTTGAAAAAAGTAGACATGTGTTAAAAAACTAAGGAAACAAAAGAAAATGGAAGTAAAAAGAAAAAAGAAAAGGAAAAATAAAAATAAAAATAGAATTAGAAATATGAAGAAAATAGATTAAAAACAAGAAAGAAATGAAAGAAAAGATATAATATTAAATGAAACCAAAAATAAAAATAAAACAGAAGAGAACAATAAAAAGCAGAAAGAACGGAAGAAAACCATAGAAGCTGAAAGAAAAGAAAAAGGAAAAAAGATATAACTGAAAAAAACAATAAAAACTGAGCAGTGTAACTACTGGAAAAATGCTCTAAAGTGCTGGTCCAATCGGGTCTCCTCCCCATTCTTAATCCTCTCGATCTCCTGCACCTCATGCTACCGTCACCGAAATCAATCGCCACAGGAATCGACGTCAGCGACCACAACCTGGTGACCACAGCCGTGGAGAGGAAGCTAACTCCCTTTTAACTGCAAAACCTGCAAGATGGTTCATACATCTGCAAATGTCATTCATAATTGCTGAAGCATTCATACATCTGAAGTGCCCATAAAGTTCTTCTGTTCAATAACAACATTTGCAAGAGCACAGTGGAATTCAGAAATAAAACTGGAAGTTTCACTTATGATCAAGCAGTAGGAGCTTGAGTCCCCCGCTGAAGACCCCAACATTTTTCGATCAAAGGCCTAAAGCTTTCGTTTCCTTACAAACAAGACCCCAAAATTGTGCAGTCAACACCCTGAAGCTTCTATTTCCTTTCAAACAAGGCCAATATTTTGGCAAGTCGTTAGAATTTTGGCTAGAAATTTGGGCAGCATAACACGTTTGGTAGCCAAATGTTTGAGGTTCATAACAATTATATATGGTATTATAACGGAGATATCATATATATATATATATATATATATATGTGTGTGTGTGTGTGTGTGTGTGTGTGTGTGTGTGTGTGTGTGTGTGTGTGTGTGAGCAGAGATACAACTTGTGTGCTTGGCCTCCTCCTGCCATCAATACCATACCAGGATTTTCATCTCTAAGAGCTAGCTAATTACTGCTCCAATGCATCCATCCTACCAAAGCAACATACCAAGCAAGCTAGTTCGAAAGGAACGCAACAACCAGGCCAAGTACGCAACAATATAACTAAAAAACCGAGCAGAAAGAACCAGAAAGAACAAAAGAAAACCAGAGAAGAAAACCAGAGAAATATTAAATGAAACAAAAAAACAAAATAAAACAATAAAAACCAGAAAGAACAGAAGAAAACCAGATAAGTTGAAAGAGAAAAAAAGGGAAAAACATATAACTGAAAAAAAAACCGAGCAGTGTAACCAATGGAAAAAATGCTCTAAAGTGTTGGTCCAATCGGGTCTCCTCCCCATTCTTAATCCTCTCGATCTCGTGCACCTCATGCTACGCTCACCGAAATCAATCGCGACAGCAATCGACGTCAGCGACCACAACCCGGTGACCACCGCCGTGGAGAGGAAGCGTGTGACGCCGTCCGTTGAGCTCCCGCCATGCTTTGATCACCATCATGACCGCCGTCATCCCCTGCATCCAACCAACTCATCCCCAATCCTAGTCGAGCACCATTGCCGTCACTTGCCTCGCTGGTGAGAGCCGCCAATGTTGCTCCCTCTCTCTCTCCGTTTTAAACTACAGTGGGACCCACTGTCAGCCTCTTTAGTTAAGTGAGGCCCGCACTTGAACCAGTACACTGGGGAGGCGTATTCAGGAAATACGCCTTCAATGTGGCCTTTTCTAGGATTTTCTATTAAATAATATAAATTCAGTTTAAATTATCTTTGATGAAACTTTGACTGCTCATAACTTCTAAACTAGTTTTCACGCACTGGTCACTTGTGATCATGCGCGTGTGCTTTGGGATCGTACGAGATCGGTGTGGCAGCTTTTTTTTTAAAAAGGAGGAGGACCCCCGACCTCTACATCTAGACGATGCATGCAGCCACTTTATTAATTATTCACACAAGACCTTACAAAGTCATACAACAGTAAGACTAAAGCCACCTTCTAGGCAACATCTGTCGCTACTCCTATCCAGTTGATGTAGGGATGCTGATAGTCTGGACCTAATACCAAACAGACCTGCAGTCAAACCTAACATCTAAGACCTGAGGTCCCAACCAGGACGCCTGCCGGGTATGGGGCACCCACCAGTCCGGTGCACTCCTCAACCAGGACGCCTGCCGGGTATGAGGCCGCCGCAGCCACCTGCCACCAATCCATCTTTAGTGATGTACTGTTGCATCTACCTTGCCCGGTCTAGCTGCCGTCGACGCCACCACGACGCCAGACAACGCCACCATCCTGTGCTCGTCCATCATCACACGCCCACCTGCGAGACCCCGCTGCTCCATGCCACCGAGACCCGCCGTCGTCGATGCGAGAAAAGGCACGCCACACCACCTCACGCCTCTTCCATCTGGCGCCGCTCCACAAACGATGCCCCCAATAGGGAACACAACACCGCAGCGCCGCCATCGTCCGATCCGGTGATCTTAGGATTTCTCCCGGAGCGACACGAGCAGGTTGACGATAGTTGCTTGACGATGCCTTCATCAAGGTAACGACGTAGACGCCGCCATCGCCCGCCATGACCGGAGTCGGCTCGGATTTCACCGGCGACTATGTCTCCCCAACTCGCCGCCGGTGCTAATAGTGGGATCCAAGATCCGTCGCTACCAGTCTGGCCAACCGCCTTCGGTGGAGAAGGCAGCCACCGCCACCATGCCCGGGCCAAGAGACCCGGACGTCCTCGTGCCGCGAAGATTACCCAGGGGGGATCTCCTCTTGCCGTTGTCGAGACGAGGCGCAGCCGCAGTGGATCTCGATCCAAACCCCTCGGGCCCAGATCAGATCTCATCGCAGCCAAAATCTCATCCGCCAAACGGCCGCCGGAGATCTCCTGGCCACCGCCAACCCACTACGCACTGCCGTTGGAGGAGGAGGGAGATGGACGCCGCTGCCCCCACGCGTTACCGCCGGCCGAGGACAGTGCCGCCGCCGCCTCACCACAGGGACTTCGCCCCGCTGCGTCCTCAGCGATGGCGGCGGTAGTGGGAGGCGATGGAAGGGGAGGACTGAGGGCGGTGTGGACGGGGACTCCCCGGGGGCGGCGCGGCGCCGCCGCCTCGGGGGAGAGAGGTCCTCCTCGTATATGCTTGTTACGGTTAACTAGTTTCCTAAAATGGGAGAGATTTTCACTTCCCGGCCTCTGCACCAACCAGGGATGCATACAGCTATTTTAGTATGAGTACCAAGATAAACATGGTCCTCAGAATTTTTTAAATGAGTATCAAGATATTTCTTGATGAGATGTTCCACCACACTCCAAGCTTGATCCTAAATAAACGGGGGAAAATCCCTGTGCATCACCTGTCAATTCTAGGAATTGAACTCGGGTCGTTAGGTTGCACAACCACATGCCCAACCACTCAGGTCGGTGTGGCAGCTACCTCATATTTCAGCGATTATGGACACAGGGAGGGAGTGGCTACGACACCTATTTGTTAATTCCCGTGATGATGTACGTGATTGTATCATTATGCTTGTTTGGAGGATTTGGTCCCTAAGATCTGACCTAACGCATGGTAAAGAAATCCCTTCCGTGGATGTTTCGGCTGATTACCTGCAGAGTTACATGATATCACTAAATCTTTCACGGAGATATATTACAGAGGACATAATTAAGGGGAAGGTGCCCGTTGTGGATGATGGTCAGGCTTTATGTTTTAACAAAATTACTGTTGCTTTGTCATGGCCTCCGCCGTCAGTGAACCGGGTCGCCTTCTCTGTGGATGGGGCGTTTTCAATATCAGACGGTTCGACGGCGGCCGGTATGATTCTCAGAAGACATGATGGGAGTATGATCTTTGCTGCATACTGGTGTTTATTTAATTGCAACGACGCTTTAGAGGCGGAACTACATGTATTGATGCAAGGAATGGAGTTGGCGGTGCAACATAGTAATGATCCTATTGTGGTTCGATCAGATTCCTTGGAGGCATTGACAGCATTGAACGGAGACAACCTTTCTCGGTCAGCTTATGGACATTTGGTAGCTGAAATTAAGCATCTTATGATGGACAGAGAGTTTATTCCTATGAAAATTACACGTGAGCAAAATAGGGTCGCAGATCAGTTGGCTCGTTATAATCATACGGAGAGTGCTACTGCTGTATCGCTACATTTTGGTCCACCATGTATTGAGGATCTTCTGCCTCTCGATTGTAAGTTTGTAACCCTATTATTCTGAAATAAAACACTATTCTCCTCGCAATTTAAAAAAAAAAATGAAATGGGAAAAGTCGCACGTTATACTTCGACCGTTCAGCAACGCCGTGCTGGACGGCATCTACTTCAAAGCATGTAAAACATAGCTAATTTTTTTAAATAATACATTTTTTTTATTAATTTGCACAAATATTATGCTGATATTTTTATTTTAAAAAATAATACCCAATCAGCCAGCAGCAGGCCGACTAAGCCTAGTCAGCCAGCAGCGGGCCGATTCGACCTTATCGGCCAACAGCGGGCCGACAGCTGGCCACTCGGCCACGTGCAGGCCGACTATTGGCCAGGCCATGTCGCACCGGGCGCTGTCGGCGCAACTGGGTCACCGGCGCCCCAGTTAGCCTGCTGCCGACCGATCGGTCAGCTGCTGGCCGACAGGGAGCGGACCCGCCGCGCCTGGCCTATTCCTCCTTTCTCCTTTCTCCTCCTCCTTTCCTCCTTTCTCCCACCGTGCTCACCTCTCTCTGTTCTTGCTTCCTCCTCTCTCTTACACAAAATAGCTCCAATTTATACACCAAAATGACCCGGTTTTTTGCGGATTTGGCACCGTGAATGGGTTCTACATAGTTAGGGGAGCGAAAAGAGACCTCGATCTACTGATGGGGTAGCTCGTGGTGGTCGTGGTGAGCATTTTGTTGGAGCATTTTTTCAGCTCATTGGTGGAGGTTGTGGTGGCGGTGGAGGTGGAGGTGGTGGTGGTGAAGCTGGGGCAGTGTGGTGGAGGTGAAGCTCTGGCAGTTTGGTGGAGTTTCCGGCTCCGGTTCCGGTGATTGAAGGCCGCCGTTCGTCGTTCGCACGCACGCTTCAAGTTATATTTCAACAAGCATTTTATTTTTCGAAGTTGCTCCGGTAGTATTCGTTAATATGTTTCGATGTGAAATAAATTAGGTGTGCGATTATTGTTATTTGCTCCGGTAGTAAACGTAAATATATTTAGATGTCAACTAATTAGTTGTGTGCAAATTTGTAGTTGCTCCGGTAATATTCCGTACTATATGTGGATGTCAAATATTTAGGTGTGTCAGTAATTGGAGTTGCTCTGGTAAAATCCGTAATATATGTAGATGCCAAATATTTAAATCTATCAATATTTGTAGTTGCTCCGGCAAATATTCGTAATATATTTGTAGGTGTGTGAATTGTATTAGTTGCTCCGTTAATATTCCGTAATATATAGCTAGCTAATATATATACATGTCTAATATTTAGTAGTGGGGGTATTTTAAGTTGTTGCTTAATACTTGTCTTTCGTTGTTGAAAAAAAATTAGGTGAGCCGAGATGTCTGATGTAGTGAAGTTCATATTTTACTACGGTCCTGGTACTGTCCAAACAACTGAGATGGGAGCTGATCTGAGTGAATTTACTCACATAGAGGTGCCAATGAGCGCACCTCAAACATGGTCTGTCGGTCAGTTGAAAAAATGGATTGCGGCAAGTTTAGGGCTTGATACTGAAACACACACCGTCGGTGTTCATGCATTGTGGACACGGTCAAGTTCAATAATTTACTTTTATTTGAGGCCAATAGAGCGAGACTCCGATTGGGTGTGGTGGTTACAAGGTTGTGAACGCAGGGGATGCAATCCTTGCCTTAGTGCTTCCCGTCGTGAAGGAGGTCACTGCACATGAAGGCGAGGGTGGCTACGATCCTGGGCAGAGCAGTGGAGGGAGGCAGTTATCTATGTCAAATGCTGGAGATGATGGTTACGAACCAGGACAGAGCAGTCAAGTAGAAGGAGGAAATGCTGATGGTTACGAACCAGGGCAGAGTAGTCAGGTAGAAGGAGGAAATGCCGATGGTGATTACAGTGGCGAGGTGGACGCTGATGAGGTAGATGGGCACATGCAGGACCAGATGGAAGAAGAAGACACCGATGTTGATAGAGGTCATGCCGATGATTCTAACAAGTCGGATGAAGAAGAAAATGCAGAGGAGGTCTCGAATCCTGCATCATGGAATCATGACTTCTCATCTGCAATGACCGTGAACGATGGACATGATTCTGCCTGGCAATATCACCAGAACAATATTGCGACGGGTGCTATGTATCCCAACAAGCAAGCCCTGAAGAATGCAATAATTAATTGGGCAATGTCCACGCAAAGGGTTTTCACAGCTCAGGTGTCAAGTCAGAAATACCTGACAATGGTATGCAAGAACGCAGATTGTCCTGCCAGGGTGCACGGCTATCTCCCTAAGTATGGCACAAGTTGGGTGATCAGTGACTTAGTTAATTACACTTGTCTTATTCCCTGCATCCCTCAAGATCATGTCAACCTTTCATCGACGCTTATTGCGCGGTTGTTTTACGATGAGATAGTGCAGGGCAAAGCTATGGAAGTGAAGGCAATCCAGACAAAAGTCTTCGCCAGGTTCAAGTACAGAATTTCTTATGGCAAGGCTTGGAGGGCTAAGCATGCGGCGCTTGAGAGGAGATTTGGTTCTTATTTTGATGCATATGACTCTGTTGTCCAGCTCCTCCACACCCTGCAGCAGCGGAATCCAGGCACCTATATTGATATCCAAGACATGTTCATGCCAGAGTTCCCAACTATGAGGGTGCTGCATCGTCTCTTCTTCTCTTTCGGTGTATGCATCGAAACTTTTAGGCATTACCGACCGGTGATATGTGTTGATGGTACTTTTCTTACTGGCAAGTACAAGGGTCAGATCCTAACAGCCATAGGACAAGACGGCCAAAATCAAGTTGTCCCACTCGCATTTGCTTTTGTGGAGAGTGAGAACATTGAAAGTTGGACATGGTTCTTCAGGCAGTTGAAAATATCAGTTGTGAAGGAGAAGCCCAATGTGTGCATCCTTCATGACAGGCATGCAGGTATACTCAGTGCGATAAGGACACTGACAAACCCAGGCCCTGAGGAACAAGCTCCATGGCAGGACTTGCAAAGCCGTTGGTGCATGCGCCATCTGGGGGCTAATTTCTTCTCGCAGTTTAGAAATAAGAACCTGATGAATCTGTTCAAAAAACTCTGCAAGCAGAACCAGTTATGGAAGTACAATTTGATACGTGACAGACTTAATGTGTGCATGCAGAGACATGTTAGGGATAGGAAAGCTGCAAGAGATGCAGCTGTGAGGGCACATGTTGAAGCAGTAGCTGCACAGTTGGCAACAGGAACAGCGGCCATGGAGGAGGAGCCTGTTGGGCTATGTGACCTGCCAGACTTTGACCCACCTGGTACTAGGAGAAGGCTCGGGAGGTCGATTAAAACCTTCCAGCAGTGGATAGAGCATGAGCCTCTAGAGAGGTGGTCTTTGCTACATGACACACATGGAGCAAGGTACGGTGTCATGACAACGAACCTCGCGGAAACATACAACTTTGTCCTCAGAGGAAACCGGGCATTGCCACTTACAGCCATTGTTGAGGGTATTTTCTATGGCACCGTGAAGTATTTCAGAGATAGACATCAAAAAGCAGAGCAGCATATCTTGAACAACCCGAATACACGTTACTGTGAAAGAGTCACGAAGTACATGGACAACAAGATGCAAAAAGCTAGGTCACACACTGTAGTCGCCATCGGTAATCAAGAAAGAAGGTTTGAGGTCCGCTTAGCCAACAACAAATTCGGATGTGCAAATGAGTTGAGGACGCATGAGGTGAAAATTGGTAATGAAGCTTGGCCAACGTGTGAGTGCACATGCAACAAACCGAAATTGCTTCACCTACCTTGCTCACATGTACTTGCTGCTTGCGGGCAGCTTGGAATGGACGCAATATCGTTTGTGTCTCCATTTTTTCTAAAAGAATCTGTCCTGAATACCTGGACAGGTGAGCTGATGGGTTTTCGATCAATGGGTAACTTCAACAACGTCAACCCCGCTGAAAGGCGTTACATTCCAAACCCAGAGCATATGCGTACAAGTAGAGGCAGACGGCAGTGTCAGCGCATCCGGAATGATATGGATGAATCTGAAGCAGGAGGTCCGACTAGGCAATGCATTCTATGCAATGAATTTGGCCATAGGGACACTAATTGTCCCACTTTCATCACTGCTAGTGGTACTGGGCGTGGACGAGGCAACCGGGGACGAAGAGGAGGTAGAGGAAGTAGAGGAGTAATAGGGAGAGGAAGAAGCTAAGCTAGCAGTAGTATGTTCTGAATTTGTATTAAGTGTGGCACTATGTTCTGAATTTGTATTAAGTGTGCCACTATGTTCTGCATTTGTATTAAGTGTGCCACTACGTTCTGAATTTGTATTAAGTGTGCCACTACGTTCTGAATTTGTATTAAGTGTGGCACTATGTTCTGAATTTGTATTAAGTGTGGCACTATGTTCTGAATTTTTTATGTGCAGGAATGTCGGGAATGTGGTTGCTGAATGGGGACATTGATAGGGGTCATCGTGCTGCGATATGGTATGAGCGCAAGCCTGAGCCTCTGGTCACTCACACTCCTAAGGAGAACTGGATGATACACCCAGGATGGGTTCAGCGGTACGTGCTTTATTAATTTGCATACTGACATGCATATTAATGGGAGACACTAACTGAAATGTTCTCTGATAAAGGTTGAAATGGGCCGGCCTTTTACCTTTCGCGCGTTAGGTTGAGTCTATCCCAGGTGAGAAATGCCTCGCCATCGACTCCTCCTTATTGAGCTGCTTAGTGGACTGTTGGAGGCCAGAGACCCACACGTTTCACTTCCGATGGGGAGAGATGGCTCCTACTCTAGAGGATGTGTCACTTTTGCTCGGACTACCATTGGCAGGTCATGCCATAGGACCGTTGGACGCACCGGCTGGTTGGGAGCTAGGTCTTACACAACGTTTTCATGGTGTTTTTCCGGATGCTCCGGATCCGGTATGGGAGCATCACGGACCTAAGTATGATTGGTTGCTCAATTTCCAGGTTAGTTCCCCTACCTCTTATCTTCAAGTTATCGTGCATATGGTTTTACAGAAAATACCTGCGGCTTACTAAAACTTTCTCTTTGCTTAATGCAGATCCAGAAGTTCCGAGCGCCGTTGAGTGCGGAACAGATCACTCGGAGCCTGGAGGCCTACTTAATGTGGCTTTTCGGCAAGGTGATGTTCACAGAGAACCATGTCACCACTATTAGCGCGCTCTACATCCCTATGGCACTCGAGATAGCGAGCGCTGAGACGGCCGATCAGATCAGACAGAGGAGTTGGGGTTCGGCGGTCTTAGCGGCTACATACCAAGGTATGTGCAATGGTTGCTAGCTTACATCGAGAAAGCCAGCCCTTCTTGGATGCCCTCTATTCCTACAGCTGTGGTCGTGGGAGAGGTTCTCTATAGGGCGACCAGATGTACGTGTTCATCAGCCTATAGACGCCATGTTTGATGCTGACGGCATCGACATGCCTACTTTCGGTCTGTGTTGGACACGTCGCGAGGTATGTATCGTGTTATAGTTTAATGCAACTTTTTTGTGCACAAGAGATAGTTCAATGCTAGCGGCTACTAACTTTTGTTTTCTGCAGAGACGCTTTGCTAGTGATCAGACCAGGAAGGCATACACGGCATTGAATGAGCAGTTCGATGCGTACACTGGGGTCATCTGGCAGCCCTACACGGAAGCAGCCATACATGCGAGATACCCTGGTGGTATGTCTGTGCTATGCACAAGGGACCAAGATTACTGGATGACGAAATCGAAGATCATCTTCGATGTCTTCGTCGAGGAGATGGCACAACAGAGGGTAATGAGGCAATTTGGTCTTCTGCAGTTGGAGCTGCCTCCCCCTACAGAGAACCCGGTGCCAGCACACATCCACAGGTATTAACCAGTTTTTCAATGTTGCATTATCTTTCATAGTACTCCATTCGAAGCATTAGGTAATTGTTGAACACACACCATAATTTTAGGACGACAAGGAAGGGCATGACCAGGACAACTGCTGACTGGCTAGTTAGACTAGAGCCGTATGTTACAGAATGGGGGACAGCAAACACACATCTATGGCACGAGAATCACAATTTTGATCTCAATGAATTCAATCTCTATTTGCGGCGCTACATGACCGGAACACGGTTACGCATCGTTGAGCACTCTCACCTAGAGGAGATACCTAATCCTACTCCGTCGGATATGTACCCGAGCTATGATACTTCGGGCTCTAGGCAGTACGCGGTAAGATATATTTTCTTTAAGTAATGTTGTCACATACTTTGACGTGCATACTTAATAATCGTCATGAAAATTTGCAGGCTACCTTGACACACGAACTCTACGACGACGTGACCACCTTTGGACGATCACTGTCGTCTGGACCTCTTCTTCAGCACCGTCCTGTGCTACAGCCCTTCTTGGAACGAATGCAGAACAAGATACGGGCTGTCTACGAGGCTATCACGTGCACCCGGAGAAGCGACGTTGTTCAGCACCAGCAGCAGCAGCCGTGTCCCTCCATGCACCGACATCAACCACGTCCACGTCTAGCACATCAGCCGGCAACCAGGCCACCCTGTCCTGACCAACCTGGCAGTTCAACGTGGCAGCACCCACAGTACTATGGTCCCATGTCGAGCTTCGTGTTTTCTCCACAACCACAGCAGCATGGTCCCTCGTCGAGCTTCGTGTTTGAGCCAGAGCAGCCATCACAGCCAGCAGGTATGTGTCTTCATATTTATTGTTTTCAATATTAATTGAGGCGACCTCATTCTTCATGACTTAACGTTCAATCATGCAGGAGCCTACGGATATCAGGCGTCTATGTCGGCATCACATGATACGTGGGGGAGTGATCAACATCCCAAGGAGAACATACAGGCTCAGATGTCGCAGCACACCCAGTGGATGAACATGTTTTCGACTCCTCCACCAGGCCCCACACAGGATACACAGCATGACCAGGGAGAGTCTGAGATTCGTCCTCGTAACATTAGGGCACCCAACAGGTTGGGATGGACGCCGCCTGTAGATCCGCCTCCCCGCCAGGCCAGACGTCGTCAGTGGCACTTCTATCTATCAGTAGGACATTACCATCTACTTCTGTATGAGACTTATGTCTATTCTATGTATGAGACAAATGACTATGTACTTATGTATGAGACATATGCCTACTCTATTTTAGTACTCTGTTATCCGAACTACAACATCATATTTAGATAGAACATAATGCTCGTACAACAAGACAGTACAAACAACTAGAGAGAACTACATCTAAATTAAATGGTACGTACGACTTAACTTACAACATACAGCATAAAAACTACATGAAGTCATCATCATCATCCTCCATCGATGCAGAACTCTTGCCCTTCGACGATGAAGAACTCTTGCCCTTCAACGATGAACAACTCTTGCCCTTCAACGATGCAGAACTCTTGCCCTTCGACGATGAAGAACTCTTGCCCTTTGACGATGCAGAACCCGGAAGCGGCGGCATGAAGATATCGTCTTCATCCTCGCTGTCGGCACTCCATAAATAAGTATGTTTTGCTCCCAACTTTAGGTACCTTCCACACTTTAGGTATCTTCCATGCAACCTCAGAAGTTCTTTCCGTATCTCCTCAAAGGTCCTGGAAGGCCACCCGCACCTACTTAATGCGTGAGCCAGCTCATTCAGTAGGGTGTCACTACTGATGAGTTCTTCCCACGGAACTAATATGTTGTCAACCCTGAAATCAGCGGCTAAACGTAAAAGACATTCGGACATATCAGTGTGAAAACTACGATCAAAAGGATATCCGGACATCTTCGCGAGACTACGCTAGAATGCTTACCAACGTTAGTGCCGAGGGTGTTTTATAGGTTGAGAACACAAAGAAAGGCGGGAACTCGGTAGCGGGAACATATGGCGGGAGATACTGGCGGGAACTAGAGAGCGGGAAAATATGGCGGGAATTAGAGAGCGGGAAAATTTGGCGGGAACAAGCAAAGCGGGAAAATATGGCGGGAACGAGAAAAGCCGGAAAATATGGCGGGAAGTAGAGAGCGGGAAAATTTGACGGGAAATGGCGGCCCGTAATATAAGCGGGGATCGTACGGGGCAAAAATGGTGGCATGCACCAGTCGGCCTACGGCTGGCCGATTAGTGCCTATCGGCCTACATATGGCTGATTAGTCCAGTCGGCCCACAGCTGGCCGACAGGATCTGAACTGGTGGCCGACAGGCCATTCGGCCAGCAGCAAGCCGATAGGGGATTAGTCAGCCTACTGTGGGCCGACTAGGTCCAGTCGGCCAGCAGCGGGTCGACGGTGTATTATTTTTGAAAATTATTTATCGGGCGTAATATTTGTGCAAATTAATAAAAAAAATGTATTATTTAAAAAAATTTAGCTAAAACATACTGCAATCATACCAGGACCAGCTACTAGTTCCAGCCTATTACAAAGGTAAGCAACAGTTCTACTAGCTTCACATCAAACGGCGGAATAAGAACTACAGCAAGGCAAATCCATTAGCATCTTAAGTTTCTCAAATTGGGATCATCCAGCTAATCTCAGACCTCCTGCGTTAACAAAAAAAATCAGACCTGATGCATTGAGCCCAACCACTTCTTTTCCTAAATACTTCAGCTGCCACACGCAGCAGAATTCTCGCTCTTCTGGCTCGTATGTAGCGTAGTTCTGGCCACTGCAAGCGCCACGTCCCCTTGATACTCCTGTTGACAAAAAATCTCATTGGCTACGCTCCATTGACTTGTGATTACTCTATCTTATCACATCCTCGTATCGATCACATCCTCAGGACCTGAACTTAGGGGAAAAGTCGCACGTAACCTTGCTTCACACGGACGGAGGAAACGAACCCCGCTGCTAGCTGCCTGCCTATAAAAGCACCCGCTCGTCGCATAACAATCCATGCACAACACCATCCCGGGTGCAAGCAAAAACACAACCACCTAGCTAATCCGACGACCGGGAAGAAGAAGAAGAAAGAGCATATTTGAGAAAAAGCATATATTTGAGAAAATGTCAATACTCTCTCCATTTTTGTATATAAGGCCACAAACCCATATTACAGATAGCAAGGTAAACATCAATGTCGGTTTAAGCTAATGTTGAAAGATAGCTTTCCTCATCGTTTGATGTGTCAATTAATGTGTATTTTTCTCTCCAACGCACAACAAGCCAACCCTCTCACTCCTCATTGGTTGATTAATGCATCGCATGCATACCAATCTTCTCACTCCCGCATGCATCAAGGGATATTAATGTCCTTGGTTGCTAGTACGAGGCAAACATCATCAATTTTGCCTCAATTAGTGTTATTGGCCTTATATAGCTGCAAATTGTAATTTTGATAGTGGTCTTGTATACAAAAATGAAGGGAGTATCAGATTTGAAAAATGTTAAACCTGCAGAAAACAAATGTTCCAGGTGTATACATAATTGTGCAACGTGTATGGAAAAATGTTCCTAATGTATACGGAAAATGTACATGGTGTGTGAAAAAATTAGACATGTGTTAAAAAAATAGGAAGCAAAGAAAAAAATAAAATGGAATAAAAACAAAAAAAATAAAAATAAAAATAGAAATATGAAGAAAATAGATTAAAAACAAGAAAGGGATGAAAGAAAACAGAAAATAATAAATGAACGAAAAGTAAAAATAAAAATAAAAACAGAAGAAAATAATTAAAACAAGAAAGAACAGAAGAAAAATAGAGAAACTAAAAAATAAAAAAATAAAAATATATAAAACTGAAAAAAAACAATAAAAACTGAGCAGTGTAACCAGTTGATATGTCTCCAACGTATCTATAGTTTTTGATTGTTCCATGCTATTATATTATCTATCTTGGATGTTTTATATGCATTTAGATGCTATTTTATATTATTTTTGGGACTAACCTATTAACCTAGAGCGCAGTGCCAGTTTCTGTTTTTTCCTTGTTTTTTAGTTTCGCAGAAAAGGAATATCAAACGGAGTCCAATTGAGCTGAAAATTTACGACGATTGTTTTTGGACCAAAAGAAGCCCACGGAGTACCGGAGATGCACCAGAAGAGTCCCGAGGCCACCACAAGGGTGGAGGGCGCTCCCACCCCCCCAGGGCGTACCCTCCGACCTTGTGGGCCCCTCGTGGACTCCCCTGACTTGTTCTCGACTCCAACACCTCTTATATATCCCCAAACCTCCAGAACAAAAGCTAGATCGGGAGTTCCGCCGCCGCAAGCCTCTGTAGCCACCAAAAACCAATCGGGACCCTGTTCCGGCACCCTGCCGGAGGGGGAAATCATCACCGGTGGCCATCTTCATCATTCCGGCGGTCTCCATGACGAGGAGGGAGTAGTTCACCCTCGGGGCTGAGGGTATGTACCAGTAGATATGTGTTTGATCTCTCTCTCTCGTGTTCTTGATTTGGCACAATCTTGATGTACCGCGAGCTTTGCTATTATAGTTGGATCTTATGATGTTTCTCCCCCTCTACCTTCTTGTGATGGATTGAGTTTTCCCTTTGAAGTTATCTTATCGGATTGAGTCTTTAAGGATTTGAGAACACTTGATGTATGTCTTGCATGTGTTTATCTGTGGTGACAATGGGATATTCACATGATCCACTTGATGTATGTTTTGGTGATCAACTTGCGGGTTCTGTGACCTTGTGAACTTATGCATAGGGGTTGGCACACGTTTTCGTCTTGACTCTCCGGTAGAAACTTTGGGGCACTCTTTGAAGTTCTTTGTGTTGGTTTGAATAGATGAATCTGAGATTGTGTGATGCATATCGTATAATCAAACCCACGGATACTTGTGGTGACATTGGAGTATCTAGGTGACATTAGGGTTTTGGTTGATGTCTATCTTAAGGTGTTATTTTAGTACGAACTCTAGGGCTGTTTGTGGCACTTATAGGAATAGCCCAATAGATCGATCAGAAAGAATAACTTTGAGGTGGTTTCGTACCCTACAATAATCTCTTCGTTTGTTCTCCACTATTAGTGACTTTGGAGTGACTCTTTGTTGCACGTTGATGGATTGTTATATGATCTAATTATGTTATCATTGTTGAGAGAACTTGCACTAGTGAAAGTATGAACCCTAGGCCTTGTTTCGAAGCATTGCAATACCGTTTTCGCTCACTTTTGTTACTTGCTACCTTGCTATTTTTATATTTTTAGATTATAAAAACCTATATCTACTATCCATATTACGCTTGTATCACCATCTCTTCGCCGAACTAGTGCACCTATACAATTTACCATTGTATAGGGTGTGTTGGGGACACAAGAGACTCTTTGTTATTTGGTTGCGGGGTTGTTTGAGAGAGACCATCTTCATCGTACGCCTCCCACGGATTGATAAACCTTAGGTCATCCACTTGAGGGAAATTTGCTACTGTCCTACAAAACTCTGCGCTTGGAGGCCTAACACGAGTCTATAAGAAGAAGGTTGCGTAGTAGACATCAAGCTCTTTTCTGGCGCCGTTGCCAGGGAGATTAGTGCTTGAAGGTATATCTTTAGATCTTGCAATCGAATCTTTTAGTTTCTTGTTTTATCACTAGTTTAGTTTATAAAAGAAAACTACAAAAAAATGGAATTGAGGTTGCCTCATATGCTTCATCTTTTTAATGTCTTCCGTGAAAATGATGGAAAAGAAAATTGTGCTCAAGTGTTAGAAGAAGAAGTCTATAAAATGTTTGGCACTAAATTTTTGAATGATGAGCATGATTGCAATGTTGTTAGTATGAATTCCTTGAATATCCATGATGCTAATGATATGCAAAGCCACAAGCTTGGGGATGCTAGGTTTGATGAAGATGATATTTTTAGTCCCCCAAGTTTTGATGTGCAAATTTATTATGATGAAAGCATGCCTCCTATTTATGATGATTATATTGATGAAAGTGGGTTTGGAAGAGTGTCAACTCTAGGTAGTATTGATCCCACTATTATGGAGGGTGTTGAATCTTTTTACAATATTGATAAAAGTGAATTTGGAGAGGTCATGACTTTATTTAGTGATGAATCCACTATTTCGGAAGAGGTTCCAATTGATTATGAGAACAAAGTTGCTATCTATGATGATTATTGTGATGACATGTATGCTATAAATAATAATGATAACCATGAAACTTGTCATCATGATGTTAATTTTCAATTGGATTATGCCTCATATGATAGTTACTTTGTTGAGTTTGCTCCCACTACTATTCATGAGAATAAATTTGCTTATGTGGAGAGTAGTAAAATTTGCATGCTTGTGGATCATGAAAAGAATGCTTTATGTGATGGTTATATTGTTGAATTCATTCATGATGCTACTGAAAATTATTATGAGGGAGGAATATATACTTGTAGGAATTGCAATAATATCAAGTTTCCTCCCTATGTGTTGAAAATCTTGAAGTTTTGCTTGTTTTACCTTCCTATGCTAGTAGATTCTTGTTCCCATAAAAGTTTTGCTCACAAAATCCCTATGCATAGGAAGTGGGTTAGACTTAAATGTGCTAGTTATATGCTTCATGATGCTCCCGTTATGTTTCAATTCTTATCTTTTATGTGAGCACCATTGAAATCATCATGCCTAGCTAAAAAGGCATTAAAGAAAAGCGCTTGTTGGGAGGCAACCCAATATTTACCCCTACTGTTTTTGTGTGTTCACATGCTTATGCTACTGTACTAATCATGTTTTATAGCTTTTGTTTCAATAAAGTGCCAAGTAAAGCCTTTGGGATAGTGTGGATGATAGTTGACTTGATTCTGTGCAAAAACAGAAACTTTTGTGTCCAGTGTAGAAATTCTTATCTTTTACTGGAACGTGTAAAAATTCTGAAATTTCTACAGTTTATTGGTATACAAAGTTTATACGCTGTCCTAATTTTTTAGAATATTTGGAGTTACATAAGTATGACTTCAATTCATATCTTTACAGACTATTCTGTTTTTGACAGATTCTGTTTTCGATGCATAGTTTGCTTGTTTTCTAATTTCTATGGCTTATATTGCTTAATATAAATTGTAGAAATTATAGGGTACAGTAGGAATCATGTTATAAAAACTATGAATCTTGTCTTGACAGTACCAAAGTGAATGATTTGTTTTATTATACTAACGGATCTCACGAAGGTTTTGTTAAGTTTTGTGTGATTGAAGTTTTCAAGTTTTGGGTGAGATATCGATACGAGGAGAATAAGGAGTGACAAGACCCTAAGCTTGGGGATGCCCAAGGCACCCTAAGGTAATATTCAAGGAATATCCAAGCAACTAAGCTTGGGGATGCCCCGGAAGGCATCCCCTCTTTCGTCTTCAACATTATCGGTAACCTCACTTGGAGCTATATTTTTATTCATCACATGATATCAGTTTTGCTTGGAGTGTCATTTTATTTTATTAGTATTTTCTTGCTATTATTTAGAGTAATGTTTTTCATCTTTTAGTTCAATAAAAAGGTCAAGTATAGCCTTTACCATGCTTATTTTGCAAGTCTATATGTTGCTGTTTTGAAAACAGAAAGTTTTCTATTGTTGTCTGAATTCTTATGGAAAGTCAGAACTTGATAAAATCTAGAAATTTTTACATGTTCAGAAATAAAAAAATTTATACATTGTGGTAATTTTTCAGAATTTTTGGATTAGGGAAGTATGAGTACAATTGCACTCTTTACAGACTGTCCTGTTTTGACAGATTGCTGTTATGTTTGCATTGTTTGCATATGTTTGCTTGTTTAATGATTCTATTTGAGGATAGGAGTATTAAATATGTAGAGGCATTTAGTATGCAATGTCAAATAATAATTTTACTGATTTGCTACAGTAGATAATGATAAGGTTTTGCATTTAATTTATACTAACTTTTCTCACGAGTTCTTGTTGAGTTTTGTGTGGATGAAGTTTTTAAGATTTAGGGAACCCGTGATATAAAAGGAATTAAGGAGACACAAAAGCTCAAGCTTGGGGATGCCCAAGGCACCCCAATATAATATTTCAAGAAGTCTCAAGCATCTAAGCTTGGGGATGCCCCGGTAGGCATCCCACCTTTCTTCATCAAGAATTATCGGTTAGTATCGGTTGAACCTAAGTTTTTGCTTCTTCACACGATATGTGCTATCCTTGCAATGTCACTTTATTTTGTTTTGCTTGCTGTTTGAATAAAGTACTTAAGATCTAAAATTCTTTTATGAGAGAGAGTCTTCACATAGTTACATAATTATTTGACTACTCATTGATCTTCACTTATATCTTTTGGAGTAGTATGTCATTTGCTCTAGTACTTCACTTATATCTTTTTAGAGCATGACGGTAGTTTTATTTTGAAGAAATTGTTGAACTCTGATGCTTCACTTATATTATTTTTAGAGTCTTTAAACAGCATGGTAATTTGCTTTGGTTATGAATTTAGTCCTAATATGATGGGCATCCAAGAGGGATATAATAAAAACTTTCATATAAAGTGCATTGAATACTATGAGAAGTTTGATTCCTTATGATTGTTTTGAGATATAAAGATGGTGATATTAGAGTCATGCTAGTGAGTAATTGTGGATTGAAGAAATACTTGTGTTAAAGTTTGTGATTCCCGTAGCATGCACATATGGTGAACCGTTATGTGATGAAGTCGGAGCATGAATTAGTTATTGATTGTCTTCCTTATGAGTGGCGGTCGGGGACGAGCGATGGTCTTTTCCTACCAATCTATCCCCCTAGGAGCATGCACGTAATACTTCTTTTCGATAACTAATAGATTTTTGCAATAAGTATGTGAGTTCTTTATGACTAATGTTGAGTCCATGGATTATACGCACTCTCACCCTTACACCATTGCTAGCCTCTCTAGTACCACGCAACTTTCGCCGGTACCATACATCCACCATATACCTTCCTCAAAACAGCCACCATACCTACCTATTATGGCATTTCCATAGCCATTTCGAGATATATTGCCATGCAACTTTCCACCGTTCCGTTTATTATGACACGCTTCATCATTGTCATATTGCTTTGCATGATCATGTAGTTGACATCGTATTTGTGGCAAAGCCACCGTTCATAATTCTTTCATACATGTCACTCTTGATTCATTGCACATCCCGGTACACCGCCGGGGGCATCCATATAGAGTCATATTGTTCTAGATATCGAGTTGTAATATTGAGTTGTAAGTAAATGAAGTGTGATAATCATCATTATTAGAGCATTGTCCCAGTGAGGAAAGGATGATGGAGACTATGATTCCCCCACAAGTCGGGATGAGACTCCGGACAAAAAAAAAAGAGAAGGCCCAAACAATAAAAAATGAGAGAAAAAGAGAGAAGGGACAATGTTACTATCCTTTTACCACACTTGTGCTTCAAAGTAGCACCATGATCTTCATGATAGAGAGTCTCCTATGTTGTCACTTTCATATACTAGTGGGAATTTTTCATTATAGAACTTGGCTTGTATATTCCAATGATGAGCTTCCTCAAATTACCCTAGGTCTTCGTGAGCAAGCAAGTTGGATGCACACCCACTTAGTTTCTTTTTGAGCTGTCATAAACTTATAGCTCTAGTGCATCCGTTGCATGGCAATCCCTACTCGCTCACATTGATATCTATTGATGAGCATCTCCATAGCCCGTTGATAAGCCTAGTTGATGTGAGACTATCTCCTTCTTTTTGTCTTCTCCACAACCACCATATTCCATTCCACCTATAGTGCTATGTCCATGGCTCACGCTCATGTATTGCGTGAAAGTTGAAAAAGTTTGAGAACATCAAAAGTATGAAACAATTGCTTGGCTTGTCATCGGGGTTGTGCATGATTTAAATATTCTGTGTGATGAAGATGGAGCATAGCCAGACTATATGATTTTGTAGGGATAACTTTCTTTGGCCATGTTATTTTGAGAAGACATAATTGTCTTGTTAGTATGCTTGAAGTATTATTGTTTTTATGTCAATATTAAACTTTTGTTTTGAATCTTATGGATCTGAACATTCATGCCACAATAAAGAAAAAAATTACATGGATGAATATGTTAGGTAGCATTCCACATCAAAAATTCTGTTTTTATCATTTACCTACTCGAGGACGAGCAGAAATTAAGCTTGGGGATGCTTGATACGTCTCCAACGTATCTATAATTTTTGATTGTTCCATGCTATTATATTATCTATCTTGGATGTTTTATATGCATTTAGATGCTATTTTATATTATTTTTGGGACTAACCTATTAACCTAGAGCCCAGTGCCAGTTTCTGTTTTTTCCTTGTTTTTGAGTTTCACAGAAAAGGAATATCAAACGGAGTCCAATTGAGCTGAAAATTTACGACGATTGTTTTTGGACCAAAAGAAGCCCACGGAGTACCGGAGATGCACCAGAAGAGTCCCGAGGCCACCACAAGGTTGGAGGGCGCTTCCACCCCCCAGGGCGCGCCCTCCGACCTTGTGGGCCCCTCGTGGACTCCCCTGACTTGTTCTCGACTCCAACACCTCTTATATATCCCCAAACCTCCAGAACAAAACCTAGATCGGGAGTTCCGCCGCCGCAAGCCTCTGTAGCCACCAAAAACCAATCGGGACCCTGTTCCGGCACCCTGCCGGAGGGGGAAATCATCACCGGTGGCCATCTTCATCATCCCAGCGGTCTCCATGACGAGGAGGGAGTAGTTCACCCTCGGGGCTGAGGGTATGTACCAGTAGCTATGTGTTTGATCTCTCTCTCTCTCTCATGTTCTTGATTTGGCACAATCTTGATGTACCGCGAACTTTGCTATTATAGTTGGATCTTATGATGTTTCTCCCCCTCTACCTTCTTGTGATGGATTGAGTTTTCCCTTTGAAGTTATCTTATCGGATTGAGTCTTTAAGGATTTGAGAACACTTGATGTATGTCTTGCATGTGTTTATCTGTGGTGACAGTGGGATATTCACGTCATCCACTTGATGTATGTTTTGGTGATCAACTTGCGGGTTCTGTGACCTTGTGAACTTATGCATAGGGGTTGGCACACGTTTTCTTCTTGACTCTCCGCTAGAAACTTTGGGGCACTCTTTGAAGTTCTTTGTGTTGGTTTGAATAGATGAATCTGAGATTGTGTGATGCATATCGTATAATCAAACCCACGGATACTTGTGGTGACATTGGAGTATCTAGGTGACATTAGGGTTTTGGTTGATGTGTATCTTAAGGTGTTATTTTAGTACGAACTCTAGGGTTGTTTGTGGCACTTATAGGAATAGCCCAATAGATCGATCAGAAAGAATAACTTTGAGGTGGTTTCGTACCCTACAATAATCTCTTCGTTTGTTCTCCGCTATTAGTGACTTTGGAGTGACTCTTTGTTGCACGTTGAGGGATTGTTATATGATCTAATTATGTTATCATTGTTGAGAGAACTTGCACTAGTGAAAGTATGAACCCTAGGCCTTGTTTCGAAGCATTGCAATACCGTTTTCGCTCACTTTTGTTACTTGCTACCTTGCTTTTTTTATATTTTCATATTACAAAAACCTATATCTACTATCCATATTACGCTTGTATCACCATCTCTTCACCGAACTAGTGCACCTATACAATTTACCATTGTATTGGGTGTGTTGGGGACACAAGAGACTCTTTGTTATTTGGTTGCAGGGTTGTTTGAGAGAGACCATCTTCATCGTACGCCTCCCACGGATTGATAAACCTTAGGTCATCCACTTGAGGGAAATTTGCTACTGTCCTACAAAACTCTGCGCTTGGAGGCCCAACACGAGTCTACAAGAAGAAGGTTGCGTAGTAGACATCACCGGTGGAAAAAATGAGCTAAAGTGTTGGTCCGGTCGGGTCTCCTCCCCATTCCTAATCCTATCGATCTCCCGCACCTCATGCTATGCTCACCCAAGTCAATCACCGTAGGAATCGACGCTAGCGATCACAACCCAGTGACCACCATCGTGGAGAGGATTGTGCGATGTCGTCCATTGAGATCCCGCCATGCTTTGACCACCTTCATGACCGTCATCGTCCCCTGTATCCAACCATCTCATCCCTAATCCCAGTCGAGCACCGTCGCCGTCACTAGCCTCGCCAGTGAAAGCCGCCACCGCTCGCTCTCTCTCTCTCTCTCTCTCTCTGTGTGTGTGTGTGTGTGTGTGTGTGTGTTTTAAACTCTAGTGGGCACTACTAGGGAAAACCTTATACACAGGAGCTTACCAGTAGCGCTTTTTAAAGGGCAGCGCTGCAACTAATTATCAGTAGCGCTTGAGCAGAAAGAGCACTGCTACTATGCATATAGCAGTAGCGCTTTAGTTGTAAAACACGCTACTACTATAATTGCCAGACCGTTCACGGCAGGCTAGGTATACTAGTAGCGCTCATACGTGAAAAGCGCTACTGCTATTGTACTTAGCAATGGCGCTTTCCTCCAACCAGCGCTACTGCTAAATTCAGTCCCCTCCTATGACCAAAGTTTAGTCCCACCTCGCTCCGCGAACAGAATGTTTACCACCTTAAATATGGTGCTTCTCAAACTATCACAACCACTTGGTCTTCATTGTACTCTATGTGTAGGATCGATCAATGGCAATATGAATCTTCGCCGGTTCCTAACCGGCGAAGATTCATACTGACAATTTAGATTCTACACAAAAAGATCAATGATGACCAATACTTTTTTTAATTTGATGCTTTTTTTACATGCTAATGATCATAGCCTTAGTAGTAGCGCTGGTTCCACAAAATGCTACAGCTAATGATCATAGCAGTAGCGCTTGTTCTCTTAAAGCGCTACTGCTATGGAGCTTAGCAGTAGCGGTGGTTACTAACCAGCGCTACTACTACGGGCACCTTATCCACCCCGGCCCGCGCGCGTCCTCACTCTCCCCCTCACACTCTCACTCGCCCACTCCGCCGCGCGCCGTCGCCGCCGTCGCCCCCAAGGTATCTGCCTCCCTCCCTCCCTCCTCCTCTCGCCGCCCTGCTCTCTCCTCCCTCCGGCGGCCCTCCTCTCTCCTCCCTCTTTGCTCCGGTGGCCCTCGCTCATCCCTCCTCCCTCGTCCGACCATCGCCCTGCTCCCTGCTCCCTCCTCCCACTGCCCTCCTCTCTCCTCCCTTCCCCAGCCGCCCGAAGCCCTCACTCCTCCCTCCTCCTCCTCCTCCTCCCACTGCCCTCCTCTCTTTGTATAAAAATTTAGGTATAAAATTTTTTAGTAATAGAAATTTTTAGGTACAGAAATGTATTATGCTATATGAGATTATTTTAGTAAATGTAGGTTTTCTGAATAGAATTGAAAAAAATAAGTAAATGTAGGTCTTTTGAATAGAATAGGAATTTTTCTAAGTTATGTGAAATTAGGGCATTTTTCTTTGATTCAAGAAGTAGACAGTAGTTAGAACAAGGTATATAGGTCTTTTCAATTTTTAGGGTTAGAACAAGGTATTTTTAGTAAATGGTAGGGCTAGAAGTAGGATGTTTTAGACATAGGGTTTCACTAAGTCCTAAGATGAGGATAATAATATTTTTGTTTATATTTTGTTTTTGCAGAAATCAAGGAGCCCCTGCATCATCCCCGCCGTCGTCCCCGTCACCGACCACCTCTGAACTCGAGGTGAGAAAGAGCGCTATCCCCATGTCGATGATGATGTAGATGTTTTGATAGTTGTAGTAGAGTAGTAACTACATGAGTGGACTATGTTTGCAGGGAACACCTCACAGTGCGGCCTATGTTTTGCCGGAGTGTTGATTAATTTCCATTCCGGCAAATTTCAGGCGCTCGATATATGTCCTTTTTAGCAAAGGTCATGCCGGATTTTTCCGTGAATTTTGGCATGACTTGTGCTAGAATATGTAGAAAATAACAAGTCGCCCGGATTTTGTAGAAAGATAATTAAACGACATTTCGGGTTGACTTTAAGTCTGTCGAGGCTCGATACATGACAGTCAACAAATGAGTGAGGGAGAAAGTCTGCACCATATATGAGAGAAGAAGAATCCCGACTGTTGTCGTGGGGGTCATTTCTCCTTCTTCTTCTTGTGCTAGACCTTTGTTATGCATTAGGGGAAGGAGGAGTAACGACCATCACTGCCGGTCGCAAATGTCAGAGAGGAATCAGTGAGGGAGAGTCTCCACCATATATGAGAGGACGAAGAATCCCGACTGTTGTCGTGGGGGTCGCTTCTCCTTCGTTCCCGTGTGCTAGACATTTTGGTGTAATGCACTTGGGAACGAAAGGAGGAGTGACCATCGCCAACGGTCGAATGTATACACCACGTGAGCTGAGAGTTTTCAAGAAAAGACTCGACAGACCGATAGTCAACCCGTGATGAATAATAATGATCTAATTTAGTTTTTGTAGTACATATATTTAATTGTACAAGTTTAATCTTTGAATTATGAACATAGGAAATGTCGTCGGACGACGAAAGTCTCCCGGAGTGCGACTGGTGCGGCGACGACCGGGGTCTGTGTGACAGGCCTCACCTGGTAGAAGGTCGGCGCTTCAGCATTAAGCTCCAGGAGACCTTCGATGTTGAAACAGTACACAAGGACGACAAGTGTTTTTTCGTAATTAAGCACGACTTCTGCTTCTTCAACGTGTAATTTTCGTCTTTTACAATTCGACTAGCTTATCCCATGCCATGCAAGACGCTATGTCTTGGAGAGGATGGATTTTAAAGATCATGAAAGTATGGAAACAAAGATAGTTCACCTAAGGACCCATCATAGTTTTGATTTTGCTGTAAATCTATACAATTCTGAGAGCGTATCCCATTTTGGTTGCCCGAATTGGGAAGCACTTTGCAAGATGTATAATTTTCATGAGGGTATGCTTGTCACCTTGGATCTTGGTGATCCTGACATCGACGAAGATAATATGGACATTTGGGTCCTTGTTGATACGCTTCCAATTCTACCGCTATGTGAGTTTCTCAAACATAGTTATTAAGTAATTTATATTGTTTATTTCAAAATATTTGACAGCTTATTTCCATTGATAGCTTATTTTCATTCTTCAAAGAATGTACGGAAGATGGTAGACAGAACCTACTACACCGATGGCGCAGAATTAAATTATCAGGAGAAGGACCATCTTATCTCATTTATTATTGATATTGAGAATTACAATATCAATTATCATACTCTTGCACATTATGGTCAATACGTGCCACTAGTGCACCTGTTGAACTACGGTAACATCTATGGAGATGGCATGGTAAGATTTTTTACTATTATGACATCCGTGCATCTTTTGCATAAATATTTCTAAAACTAAACTACATTGCTAACTACGATGTTATTACTATGTTTTTCAACAGAAAATCCCGAAGGATTGTGTGCCTCATCTCATGCTACCGAAAGGTCACCTTGATGTTATTAGCTTACGGCCAGGTCTGCCTAGGCTTCACTACTGTTTGTTAGAAATATGCCCTAGAGGCAATAATAAAATGGTTATTATTATATTTCCTTGTTCATGATAATTGTCTATTGTTCATGCTATAATTGTATTAACCGGAAACCGTAATACATGTGTGAATACATAGACCACAGCATGTCCCTAGTGAGCCTCTAGTTGACTAGCTCGTTGATCAATAGATGGTTGTGGTTTCCTGACCATGGACATTGGATGTCGTTGATAACGGGATCACATCATTTGGAGAATGATGTGATGGACAAGACCCAATCCTAAGCATAGCACAAGATCGTGTAGTTCGTTTGCTAGAGCTTTTCTAATGTCAAGTATCATTTCCTTAGACCATGAGATTGTGCAACTCCCGGATACCATAGGAATGCTTTGGGTGTATCAAACGTCACAACGTAACTGGGTGACCATAAAGGTGCACTACAGGTATCTCCGAAAGTGTCTGTTGGGTTGGCACGAATCGAGACTGGGATTTGTCACTCCGTATGACGGAGAGGTATCTCTGGGCCCACTCAGTAATCCATCATCATAATGAGCTCAATGTGACTAAGGAGTTATCCAAGGGATCATGCGTTCCGGAACGAGTAAAGAGACTTGTCGGTAACAAGATTGAACAAGGTATAGGGATACCGACGATCGAATCTCGGGCAAGTAACATACCGATGGACAAAGGGAATTGTATATGGGATTGGTTGAATCCCCGACATCGTGGTTCATCCGATGAGATCATCGTGGAACATGTGGGAGCCAATATGGGTATCCAGATCTCACTATTGGTTATTGGCCGGAGAGGTGTCTCGGTCATGTCTGCATGGTTCCTGAACCCGTAGGGTCTACACACTTAAGGTTCCGTGACGCTAGAGTTGTAATGGGAATTGTATGTGGTTACCGAAAGTTGTTCGGAGTCTCGGATGAGATCCCAGACGTCACGAGGAGTTCCGGAATGGCCCGGAGGTAAAGATTTATATATCGCAAGTCCTATTTTGGCCACCGAAAAATGTTCGGGATTTTTCGGTATTGTACCGGGAAGGTTCTAGAAGGTTTCGGAGTGGGGCCCACCTGCATGGGGGGACCCACATGAACGTGGGTAGTGGGGGCAAAGCCCCACACCCCTGGTCAAGGCGCACCAAGATCCCCCCTTAGAAGGAATAAGATCATATCCCGAAGGGATAAGATCAAGATCCCTAAAAAGGGGGGATAACAATCGGTGGGGAAGGGAAAGGATGGGATTTCTTTCCTCCCACCTTTGCCAACGCCCCAATGGACTTGAAGGGCAAGAAACCAGTGTAACACCCCCTCGTAATGAGCCCTGTGACACTCTGTTAATCTTGCCAAGTCATGACCATTTGCAGTGCCAAGTCACATGGGTTAAGTATTCAATACAAATTCAACTCTGAAAATCAACTCAATTTCCAAAGTGAAATATGAAGTTGACCAAGCCTTATGGGAAAATTGTTCAAAACTTTGCGAATATTCCAGAAGCACTCATAAAATTATCACCAATAATATTTGGATTAAATACAAGACTCAAACCATATGAAACAGCAACAAAACAGCAATATACAACACATTTAAAATCATATCATTTTCAAATGAAGTCCAAATTCACCCAAACCAATTTTTGGGGAAAGCTTACACTGCACATTAATATTTGAGCCTAGTCTCATATTTTACAAAAAGGCTAAAGTGGCCTAACTAATTCAAAACAGAGAATAAATAAAGAGAAATATAAAACAGAAAAGGAATAAGACAAAAGAGGCCGGAGCCACTTCCCTGGCAACTGGGCCGAGCCCAGCTGGCCCAGCAGCGGCCTCGTCTACCTGCTCCCGTCGCCGTGTCGTCGTCTCCAGGGTCGCCGCGCCTCCACCGCCCACTGCTCGCCACCGCACCAGAGCAGGTGGGCGAGGGGATAAGGGCGCCCCGAGCCCTCTCCCCTGGACTCCCTCGCCACTTCTTCTTTCCCCTCTCTTTCCCTCGAACGCGCCCGCCTCGCAGATCCTCTCTGACCGAGCGCGCTCGCCGCCGCTGCTCCGTTAGCCTCGCGGCCACCGGCGCCCGTGTGCTTTCCCGACTAGTCTGGTGGACTCGCCGCCGTCTCCTTCTTCCTCTGGTGATCTCAGGCGAGGCCGGGGAGCTGAACAGCCGCCGTCTGCCTTCGTTCCCCATCTCCGGCCACCGTGGACGCCGCCGCCGAATTCGACTTCCCTCTGCGCTCCCGTTCCCCGAAGGGCCTCCGTGTGCCTGCACTGTAAGCTACGCCCCCTCTACTCTCCGTCCGTGCTTCGTTCCGTGCCCATAGTCAGCTACCGACGATGCGCCGCCATTGCCGTGCTCCGGCGCCGCCGGCAGGCTCATAACCATCGCTATAGCGCACCTCACGCCGCGTTAGTGGCACCACCGAGCTTCTGGTGGTCACACGCGTCGTTCGCAAGCACCAGCTTGGCTCGGGCGAGCCCCTATGCTCGAACCCAAGCATGACCGAGTTTCTATCGCCGCCGAAGTGGACGCCGCCGTCACGTTAGGCCTCCCCTGTCCGTTCCGACACCGTAGATGGACGCGGCGTTGAGCAACCGTTCGAACGCAACAAGAAACGCGCAAAACGGTCCATCGTAGCGGAATCCTGACGCTCTCCGGCGAAGGACCGTCGCGAACGCGCTCACCGGAGCTCTCCGGCGCCGGCGATGACCTGTCCCGGCTGGGCCCCGCCTTCGAGAGGCTGACAGCGGGCCCCGCGGGCCCCTTTGACTGAGTCAGCGCGGGCCACTGTCGCTGACATGTGGGACCCGCGTGGTTTAAACAATTAAAAAAAATAAAAAAAAATAGATAAACGTTTAATTAAATAATAGTTAATTAGACTACTAATCACCCACTGTCTAGTAGGCCCCACCTCTATTTAAACTGTAATTAGATTAATTTAATCCTAGTTAACTACTGTGAGGATGACAGGTGGGTCCCCCCTGGACCCACCGGTCATATTTGACTCTGGTCAGCCGGTTTGACTTGCTGACATCACTGCTGACGTCATAATTCAATTTCTGTTAAATTAAATAATTCCAGAAAATGCCAAAATCTTTAGAAATTCATAGAAAATAAACCGTAGCTCGGATGGAAAAACTTAAAACATGAAAGTTGCTCAGAACGACGAGACGAAGCCGGATACGCGGTCCGTTTGTCCGTCACACGTCCTTAACTATCCAAACATGGAACCGATCCCCTCCGGTCATCTGTCCGACAAATGTCCGGAACCGGAAAAACATTCCCGGATGGATTCCTCCTTCCTCGGTGACATGCAACCTTACGTTAGGACACACCCGACGTTGCGTATTATCATGTCGTACTTTGTATAGCACTTGTTTGCTCTGTATTTACTGTTCTAACTCCCAGCTGAGACAAGCGGTTGTGCAACCCGACATTTTGAGTATATGCTCGCTGACAGAGCTGTTTTCCTCCTCTTACAACTGTAGAACTTGTCGACTTCATATCTCTCGACCTGGGCATGAGCTTGGAAAACCATTTTCAGCTCTTGGAACATCTAATATGCTCCTTGTTGCTCAAAACGCTTTTGGAGCCCCGGTTCTAAGCTGTAAAGCATGCCGCACTGAACCAGGGAGTAATCATCACTACGTGACTGCCAGGCGTTCATAACGTCTTGAGTTGCTGGGAAAATGGCTGCGTCACCTAGCGGTGCTTCAAGGACATATGTCCGTATAGTTGCTACCATCGTCTTTCAGCTTGGTTTTCTCTAGGAACACGTTGAAGTTGAGGGCAACATTAGCATGGGCCATTGGATCTACAAGATAGGTTGTAAAGATAATTTAGAGTAGGTTCATGATAATTAAGTTCATCTGATCAAATTATTTAATGAACTCCCACTCAGATAGACATCCCTCTAGTCATCTAAGTGATACATGATCCGATCGACTAGGCCGTGTCCGATCATCACGTGAGACGGACTAGTCATCAACGGTGAACTCTCCATGTTGATCACATCTACTATACGACTCATGTTCGACCTTTCGGTCTCTCTTGTTCTGAGGCCATGTCTGTACATGCTAGCTTGTCAAGTCAACCTAAGTGTTTCGCATGTGTAAATCTGGCTTACACGTTGTATGCGAACGTTAGAATCTATCACACCCATTATCACGTGGTGCTTCGAAACAACGAACCTTTGCCACGGCACACTTAGGGGGAACACATTTCTTGAAATTTTTAGTGAGGGATCATCTATTTTATGCAACCATTGTTCTAAGCAAATAAGATGTAAACATGATAAACATCACATGCAAATCATAAAGTGACATGATATGCCAATTCATCTTGCGCTTTGATCTCCATCTTCGAGGCGCGGCATGATCACCATCGTCACCGGCATGACACCATGATCTCTATCATCATGATCTCCATCATCGTGTCTTCATGAAGTTGTCTCGCCAACTATTACTTCTACTACTTGGCTAACGGTTGCAATAAAGTAAAGTAATTACATGGCATTTTCATTGACACGCAGGTCATACAATAAATTAAGACAACCCTATGGCTCCTGCCGGTTGTCATACTCATCGACATGCAAGTCGTGATTCCTATTACAACATGATTAATCTCATACATCACATATAAATCATCACATCCTTTTGGCCATATGACATCACATAGCATACCCTGCAAAAACAAGTTAACGTCCTCTAATTGTTGTTGCATTTTTACGTGGCTGCTATGGGTTTCTAGCAAGAACGTTTCTTACCTACGCAAAGCCCCAACGGTGATATGCCAATTGCTATTTACCCTTCATAAGACCCTCTCCATCGATCCGATCCTACTAAAATGGGAGAGACAGACACCCTAGCCACCTTATGCAACAAGTGCATGTCAGTCGGTGGAACCTATCTCACGTAAGCGTACGTGTAAGGTCGGTCCGGGCCGCTTCATCCCACAATGCCGCCGACATCAGATAGGACTAGTAACGGTAAGCAAATTGAATAAATCATCGCCCACAACTACTTGTTTCTACTCGTGTATAGAATCTACGCATAGACCTAGCTCTGTACCACTGTTGGGGAACGTAGTAATATTCAAAAATTTCCTACGTGTCACCAAGATCAATCTAGGAGATGCTAGCAAAAAGTGAGAGGGGTGCATCTTCATACCCTTGAAGATTGCTAAGCAGAAGCGTTACAGAACGCGGTTGATGGAGTCATACTCGCGGCGATTCAAATCGCGAAAGATCCGATTCAAGCGCCGAACGGACGGCGCCTCCTGTTCAACACACGTACAGCCCGGATGTCTCCTCCTTCTTGATCCAGCAAGGGAGAGGAGAAGTTGAGGGAGAGCTCCGGCAGCACGACGGCGTGGTGGCGGTGGAGCTCGTGGTTCTCCGGCAGAGCTTCGCTAACACTACGGAGGGAGAGTAGGAGGGGGGAGGGCTGCGCCAGGGGCAAGGGGTGCAGCTCCCATGCACCTCCCCACTATATATAGGGGTGGAGGGGGCTGGTTGTGACGCCCCCGGCTTAATCGTGCACTAATCATACACGCAATGCACACGATCAAGCCTAAGGACTCACTTGAAGATATCACACACACACTCTAAACATAAATAAAGTCATACAAGCCTTAATTACAAGCCAGGGCCTCGGGGCTCGAATACTAGCTCGATGGCATACAAACGTCAGCGGAAGCATCAGATATCTAGTACAGATATAAAAGAAAGACAGAAAGGCCTTTAGAAAGGCGGGGCAAAGTAAACACTACGATCGAAAGCGGAGGCCTCCGGCCTAGGACCCTCCGAACCTACTCCGGGTCGACAGCCATCTCGTAGTAGAAGCCATCCTCGGGTAGTAGTAGTAGTTACGGTGCAGCTGTCTCAGGGGCTCCGTAACCTGGTCTCGACAAACGATAGGGGAGAAAAAAAGCAAAGCAACCGTAGTACTCTGAAGTACTCAGCAAGCAAGGATCTACCTACATATGCATCATTATCAAGGGAGGCTGTATTGTGGACTGGGCTGCAGAAACGCCAGAATAGAGAGGAAAGCCTAGTCCTATCGAAGTAGCATCTTCAAGAATCTTCCAGCATCTCGAGCGTCTTGCAGCATTTAGAAGAGTACAGGGTAGCATAATGTAAGTGTAGTAGAATCAGGTACAGTCTCGCCCAGAGATCCTTCCTCGACTCCCCTGCGAGAAAGCGATCCCGAGCGACTATCCAGGTATCTTCAATTCTAGCTGTACCGATCGGGATACAACTCCGATTGTCCTTTACCGTAGGACCGGCTATCGCTAGATGTGTTCTTCCCTGCGGGGTGCACCAACTTACCCACCACACTCGATTAACTCCGGCCGGACACACTTTCCTGGGTCATGCCCGCCTCGGCCAAACGACACACCGCAACCCTACCTACAGCTCAGCAGAGAGTCCCCGTCGGTCTACCTCCTAAGTGCTCAGGGTCTTGGGCCATCGCCCTGTGCACTCCAGCTCTTGCGCGCAGGGTGGATACCAGCGCCTCGGCGCGATCCGACCGTGCCGCCATGCTGAACTGACGTCTGACAGAGCTTTCGGCTAATGTTTACGATCAGAACACCCATACTATGCCCACGTGATGGTTAGTGCTATCCGACCCAGAGGCCGGCTCAGATTAATATCCAAATCGTTAGGACTAGGGGCTTGCGGAAACGACAGAGACTCACGAAAGATGTGACCCCGTCGCCCCGTCTCGAGGACTTGCTACAAGGGCTAAGAATGCCCGGCCGCGCCTCGTGGAATAACTCATGGGTAACTATTCATCATCCGCGGTACCCCTCGGGTGACCCGCCTTCTCAAGTATCAGTATCAACAATAATGTAAGGCATCCATGTGGTCACCGTATCAAGGGGAATCCGAGGCATCACCCGCTTGGACTCCCACCTGATGTACATCAAGATGGACGTAAGAGGCATCACCCTCGAGGTCCACACGTGAGGTGTTGCTCGACTTCGTCGTTATCGGGGGTGGTGTAGGAGGAATCACCCTCACTTACCACGACAGTTTAGCTAACCTACAAGGTTATCACAAGTGCTGACGAGGTTCACCCTCGGCACTCGATAGTAACCCAGTAGTGTCGAGCAACGAAGGGAAGTGAGGTGCGGTGCCAGGGGGCCCTGGTCTTCGATCCCTTGATCGGGTCTTCTGATACTCCAGCGGGCAGTCGGAGATAGTGGGGTCACTAGGGTCCTAGCCAGCCTATACTAAGCAGTCTAGGATATCCATGAGGGTAGCAAAACAGGTTACAATAAACAGCATGTCAGCAGAATAGGAGCAATCAATTACTGTAGCAAATCTAGTGCAAGCATGAGAAAATAGAATAGGCGATATCGGGATGATAAAGGGGGGGGGGGGGGCTTGCCTGGTTGCTCGGCGGCAAAGGCAAGGTCGACAGTAATGTAGCCAATCACCGGAGCTGCGTCTGGCGCCGGGCTCTATCGAGAGAGAAGAGAGGGAAGAACAGTAAATACAGACAAACAAGTGCTATACAAAGTACGACATGATAATACGCAACGTCGGGTGTGTCCTAACGTAAGGTGCATGTCCCCGAGGAAGGAGGAATCCATCCGGGAATGTTTTCCGGTTCCGGACATTTGTCGGACAGATGACCGGAGGGATCGGTTCCATGTTTGGATAGTTTAAGGCCGTGGACGGACAAACGGACCGCTATCCGGCTTCGTCTCGTCGTTCTGAGCAACTTTCATGTTTTAAGTTTTTCCATCCGAGCTACGGTTTTTTTCTATGAATTTCTAAAGATTTTGGCATTTTCTGGAATTATTTAATTTAACAGAAATTGAATTATGACGTCATGCAGTGATGTCAGCAAGTCAACCGGCTGACCAGAGTCAAATATGACCGGTGGGTCCAGGGGGACCCACCTGTCATCCTCACAGTAGTTAACTAGGATTAAATTAATCTAATTACGTTTTAAATAGAGGTGGGGCCTACTAGACAGTGGGTGATTAGTAGTCTAATTAACTATTATTTAATTAAACGTTTATCTATTTTTTTTATTTTTTTTAATTGTTTAAACCACGCGGGTCCCACATGTCACGACAGTGGCCCGCGCTGACTCAGTCAAAGGGCCCGCGGGCCCGCTGTCAGCCTCTCGAAGGCGGGGCCCAGCCGGGACAGGTCATCGCCGCGCCGGAGAGCTCCGGTGAGCGCGTTCGCCGGTCCTTCGCCGGAGAGCGTCGGATTCCGCTACGATGGACCGTTTTGCGCGTTTCTTGTTGCGTTCGAACGGTTGCTCAACGCCGCGTCCATCTACGGTGTCGGAACGGACAGGGGAGGCCTAACGTGACGGCGGCGTCCACTTCGGCGGCGATAGAAACTCGGTCCATGCTTGGGTTCAGCATAGGCTCGCCCGAGCCAAGCTGGTGTTTGCGAACGACGCGTGTGACCACCAGAACTCGGTGTGTGCCACTAACGCGGCGTGAGGTGGCGCTATAGCATGGTTATGAGCTGCCGCGCGCCGAGCACGGCAATGGCGGCCATCGTCGGTAGCTGACTATGGGCACGGAACGAAGCACGGACGAGAGTAGAGGGGCGTAGCTTACATGTCAGGCACACGGAGGCCCTTCGGGAACGGGAGCGCAGAGGGAAGTCGAATTCGGCGGCGGCGTCCACGGTGGCCGGAGATGGAACGAAGGCAGACGGCGGCTGTTCAGCTCCCCGGCCTCGCCTGAGATCACCAAGGAAGAAGGAGACGGCGCGAGTCCACCAGACTAGTCGGGAAAGCCCACGGGCGCCGGTGGCCGCGAGGCTAACGGAGCAGCGGCGGCGAGCGCGCTCGGTCAGAGAGGATCTGCGAGGCGGGCGCGTTCGAGGGAAAGAGAGGGGAAAGAAGAAGTGGCGAGGGAGTTCCAGGGAGAGGGCTCGGGGCGCCCTTATCCCCTCGCCCACCTGCTCTGGTGCGGTGGCGAGCAGTGGGCGGTGGAGGCGCGGCGACCCTGGAGACGACGACCGGCGACGGGAGCAGGTAGACGAGGCCGCTGCTGGGCCAGCTGGCTCGGCCCAGTTGCCAGGGAAGTGGCTCCGGCCTCTTTTGTCTTATTCCTTTTCTGTTTTATATTTCTCTTTATTTATTCTCTGTTTTGAATTAGTTAGGCCACTTATCCTTTTGTAAAATATGAACTAGGCTCAAATATTAATGTGCAGTGTAAGCTTTCCCCAAAATTGGTTTGGGTGAATTTGGACTTCATTTGAAAATGATATGATTTTAAATGTGTTGTATATTGCTGTTTTGTTGCTGTTTCATATGGTTTGAGTCTTGTATTTAATCCAAATATTATTGGTGATATTTTATGAGTGCTTCTGGAATATTCGCAAAGTTTTGAACAATTTTCCCATAAGGCTTGGTCAACTTCATATTTCACTTTGGAAATTGAGTTGATTTTCAGAGTTGAATTTGTATTGAATACTTAACCCATGTGACTTGGCACTGCAAATGGTCATGACTTGGCAAGATTAACAGAGTGTCACAGGGCTCTTACGAGGGGTGTTACACGGGTTTCTTGCCCTTCAAGTCCATTGGGGCGTTGGCAAAGGTGGGAGGAAAGAAATCCCATCCTTTCCCTTCCCCACCGATTGTTATCCCCCCTTTTTAGGGATCTTGATCTTATCCCTTCGATATGATCTTATTCCTTCTAAGGGGGGATCTTGGTGCGCCTTGACCAGGGGTGTGGGGCTTTGCCCCCACTACCCACGTTCATGTGGGTCCCCCCATGCAGGTGGGCCCCACTCCGAAACCTTCTAGAACCTTCCCGGTACAATACCGAAAAATCCCGAACTTTTTCGGTGGCCAAAATAGGACTTGCGATTATAAATCTTTACCTCCGGGCCATTCCGGAACTCCTCGTGACGCTGGGATCTCATCCGAGACTCCGAACAACTTTCGGTAACCACATACAATTCCCATTACAACTCTAGCGTCACGGAACCTTAAGGTGTAGACCCTACGGGTTCAGGAACCATGCACCATGACCGAGACACCTCTCCGGCCAATAACCAATAGTGAGAATCTGGATACCCATATTGGCTCCCACTGTTCAACGATGATCTCATCGGATGAACCACGATGTCGGGGATTCAACCAATCCCATATACATTCCCTTTGTCCCTGGTATGTTACTTGCCCGAGATTCGATCGTCGGTATCCCTATACCTTGTTCAATCTTGTTACCGACAAGTCTCTTTACTCGTTCCGGAACGCATGATCCCTTGGATAACTCCTTAGTCACATTGAGCTCATTATGATGATGGATTACTGAGTGGGCCCAGAGATACCTCTCCGTCATACGGAGTGACAAATCCCAGTCTCGATTCGTGCCAACCCAACAGACACTTTCGGAGATACCTGTATGCACCTTTATGGTCACCCAGTTACTGTGACGTTTGATACACCCAAAGCATTCCTATGGTACCGGAGTTCACAATCTCATGGCTAAGGAAATGACTTGACATTAGAAAGCTCTAGCAAACGAACTACACGATCGTTGCTATGCTTAGGATTGGGGTCTTGTCCATCCATCATTCTCCAAATGATGTGATCCCGTTATCAACGACATCCAATGTCCATGGTCAGGAAACCACAACCATCTATTGATCAACGAGCTAGTCAACTAGAGGCTCACTAGGACATGCTGTGGTCTATGTATTCACACATGTATTACGGTTTCCGGTTAATACAATTATAGCATGAACAATAGACAATTATCATGAACAAGGAAATATAATAATAACCATTTTTATTATTGCCTCTAGGGCATATTTCTAACAAACAGTGTGAAGCCTAGGCAGACCTGGCCGTAAGCTAATAAATCACAAGGTGACCTTTTTCGGTAGCATGAGATGAGGCACACAATCCTTCGGGATTTTTCTGTTGAAAAACATAGTAATAACATCGTAGTTAGCAATGTAGTTTATTTTTAGAAATATTTATGCAAAGATGCACGGATGTCATAATAGTAAAAATCTTACCATGCCATCTCCATAGATGTTACCGTAGTTTCAACAGGTGCACTAGTGGCACGTATTGACCATAATGTGCAAGAGTATGATAATTGATATTGTAATCTAAATCAATAATAAATGAGATAAGATGGTCCTTCTCCTGATAATTTAATTCTGCGCCATCGGTGTAGTAGTTCTTTCTACCATCTTCCGTACATTCTTTGAAGAATGAAATAAGCTATCAATGGAATAAGCTGTCAAATATTTTGAAATAAACAATATAAATTACTTAATAACTATGTTTGAGAAACTCACATAGCGGTAGAATTGGAAGCGTATCAACAAGGACCCAAATGTCCATATTATCTTCGTCGATTGTCAGGATCCCCAAGATCCAAGGTGACAGCATACCCTCATGAAATTATACATCTTGCAAGTGCTTCCCAATTCGGGCAACCAAAATGGGATACGCTCTCAGAATTGTATAGATTTACAGAAAAATCAAAACTATGATGGGTCCTTAGGTGAACTATCTTTGTTTCCATACTTTCATGATCTTTAAATCCATCCTCTCCAAGACATAGCGTCTTGCTGGCATGGGATAAGCTAGTCGAATTGTAAAAGACGAAAATTACACTTTGAAGAAGGCAGAAGTCGTGCTTAATTACGAAAAACACTTGTCGTCCTTGTGTCACTGTTTCAACATCGAAGGTCCCTGGAGCTTAATGCTGAACGCCGACCTTCTACCCAGGTGAGGCCTGTCACACAGACCCCGGTCGTCGCCGCACCAGTCACTCCGGGAGACTTTCGTCGTCCGACGACATTTCCTATGTTCATAATTCAAAGATTAACCTTGTACAATTAAATATATGTACTACAAAACTAAATTAGATCATTATTATTCATCACGGGTTGACTATCGTCTGTCGAGTCTTTTCTTGAAAACTCTCAGCTCACGTGGTGTATACATTCGCACCGTTGGCGATGGTCACTCCTCCTTTCGTTCCCAAGTGCATTACACCAAAATGTCTAGCACGGGAACGAAGGAGAAGCGACCCCCACGACAACAGTCGGGATTCTTCGTCCTCTCATATATGGTGGAGACTCTCCCTCACTGATTCCTCTCTGACATTTGCGACCGCAGTGATGGTCGTTACTCCTCCTTCCCCTAATGCATAACAAAGGTCTAGCCAAGAAGAAGAAGGAAAATGACCCCACGACAACAGTCGGATTCTTCTTCTCTCATATGGTGTCAGACTTTCTCCCTCACTCTTTGTTTGCTGTCATGTATCGAGCCTCGACACTTAAAGTCAACCCGAAATGTCGTTTAATTATCTTTCTACAAAATCCGGGCGACTTGGTATTTCTACATATTCTAGCACAAGTCTGCCAAAATTCACGGAAAAATCCGGCATGACCTTTGCTAAAAAGGACTAATCGAGCGCCTGAAATTTGCCGGAATGGAAATTAATCAACACTCCGGCAAAACATAGGCCGACTGTGAGGTGTGTCCCTGCAAACATAGTCCACTCATGTAGTTTACTACTCTACTACAACTATCAAAACATCTACATCATCATCGACATGGGTAAGCGCTCTTTCCACCTCGAGTTCAGAGGTGTCGGTGACGGGGACGACGGCGGGGATGATGCAGGGGCTCCTTGATTTCTGCAAAAACAAAATATAAACAAAATATTATTATCCTCATCTTAGGACTTAGTGAAACCCTATGTCTAAAACATCCTACTTCTAGCCTACCATTTACTAAAAATACCTTGTTCTAACCCTAAAAATTGAAAAGACCTATATACCTTGTTCTAACTACTGTCTACTTCTTGAATCAAAGAAAATGCCCTAATTTCACATAACTTAGAAAAATTCCTATTCTATTCAAAAGACCTACATTTACTTATTTTTTTCAATTCTATTCAGAAAACCTACATTTACTAAAATAATCTCATATAGCATATACATTTCTGTACCTAAAAATTTCTATTACTAAAAATTTTATACCTAAATTTTTATACAAGAAGGAGGGCAGTGGGAGGAGGAGGAGGAGGAGGGAGGAGTGAGGGCTTCGGGCGGCTGGGGAAGGGGGAGAGAGGAGGGCAGTGGGAGGAGGGAGCAGGGAGCAGGCGATGGTCACAGGGAGGAGGGATAGCTAGGGCCACCA
>CM022298.1:604983836-605082725 GCA_011799875.1 Thinopyrum elongatum
CACTCCAGCGGGGCAGTCGGGATAAGTGGGGTCACTAAGGGGTCTCAGCCACCTATACTAACCAGTCTAGGATTCCATGAGGGTAGCAAACAAGGTTACAATAAACAGGCTATGCAGCAGAATAGGAGCAATCAATTACTGTAGCAAAATCTAGTGCAAGCTGAGAAAATAGAATAGGCATATCGGGATGATAAAGGGGGGGGGGCTTGCCTGGTTGCTCGGCGGCAAAGCAAGTCGACAGTATGTAGCCAAATCACCGGAGCTGCGTCGGCGCCGGGCTCTATCGAAGAGAAGAGAGGGAAGAACAGTAATACAGAGCAAACAAGTGCTATACAAAGTACGACATGATATACCAACGTCGGGTGTGTCCTAACGTAAGGTTGCATGTCCACCGAGGAAGGAGGAATCCATCCGGGAATTTTTTTCCGGTTCCGGACATTTGTCGGACAGATGACCGGAGGGGATCGGTTCCATGTTTTGGATAGTTAAGGACGTGTGCCGGACAAACGGACCGCGTATCCGCTTCGTCTCGTCGTCGTTCTGAGCAACTTTCATGTTTTAAGTTTTTCCATCCGAGCTACGGTTTATTTTCTATGAATTTCTAAAGATTTTGGCATTTTCTGGAATTATTTATTTAACAGAAATTGAATTATGATCGTCAGCGTGATGTCAGCAGTCAAACCGGCTGACCAAGTCAATATGACCGGTGGGTCCAGGGGGGACCCACCTGTCATCCTCACAGTAGTTAACTAGGATTAAATTAATCTAATTACAGTTTAAATAGAGTGGGGCCTACTAGACAGTGGGTGATTAGTAGTCTAATTAACTATTATTTATAAACGTTTATCTATTTTTTTTTTTTTTTTTAATTGTTTAAACCACGCGGGTCCCACAGTCAGCGACAGTGGCCCCGCTGACTCAGTCAAAGGGGCCCGCGGGCCCGCTGTCAGCCTCTCGAAGGCGGGCCCAGCCGGGACAGGTCATCGCCGGCGCCGGAGAGCTCCGGTGAGCGTTCGCACGGTCCTTCTGCGCGGAGAGCGTCAGGATTCCGCTACGATGGACGCTTTGGCGCGTTTCTTGTTGCGTTCGAACGTTGCTCAACGCCGCGTCCATCTACGGTGTCGAACGGACAGGGGAGGCCTAACGTGACGGCGGCGTCCACTTCGGCGCGCGATAGAAACTCGGTCATCTGCTTGGGTTCGAGCATAGGGCTCGCCCGAGCCAAGCTGGTGCTTGCGAACGACGCGTGTGACCACCAGAAGCTCGGTGGTGCCACTAACGCGGCGTGAGGTGCGCTATAGCGATGGTTATGAGCCTGCCGGCGGCGCCGGAGCACGGCAATGGCGGCGCATGTCGGTACTGACTATGGGCACGGAACGAAGCACGGACGGAGAGTAGAGGGGGCTTAGCTTACAGTGCAGGCACACGGAGGCCCTTCGGGGAACGGGAGCGCAGAGGGAAGTCAATTCGGCGGCGGCGTCCACGGTGGCCGGAGATGGGAACGGAAGGCAGACGCGGCTGTTCAGCTCCCCGGCCTCGCCGAGATCACCGAGAAGAAGGAGACGGCGGGAGTCCACCAGACTAGTCGGAAAGCACACGGGCGCCGTGGCCGCGAGCTAACGGAGCAGCGGCGGCGAGCGCCTCGTCGAGAGGATCTGCGAGGCGGGCGCGTTCGAGGGAAGAGAGGGGAAAGAAGAATGTGCAGGGATTCGGGAGAGGGCTCGGGGCCCCTTATCCCCTCGCCCACCTGCTCTGGTGCGGTGCGAGCAGTGGCGGTGGAGGCGCGGCGACCCTGGAGACGACGACACGGCGACGGAGCAGGTAACAGAGGCCGCTGCTGGGCCAGCTGGGCTCGGCCCAGTTGCCAGGGAGTGGCTCCGGCCTCTTTTGTCTTATTCCTTTTCTGTTTTATATTTTCTCTTTATTTATTCTCTGTTTTGAATAGTTAGGCCACTTTAGCCTTTTGTAAATATGAGACTAGGCTCAAATATTAATGTGCAGTGTAGCTTTCCCAAAATTGGTTTGGGTGAATTTGGACTTCATTTGAAAATGATATGATTTAAATGTGTTGTATATTGCTGTTTTGTTGCTGTTTCATAGGGTTTGAGTCTTGATTTAATCCAAATATTATTGGTGATAATTTTATGAGTGCTTCTGGAATATTCGCAAGTTTTGAACAATTTCCCATAAGGCTTGGTCAACTTCATATTTCACTTTGGAAATTGAGTTGATTTTCAGAGTTGAATTTGTATTGAATACTTAACCCATGTGACTTGTGCACTGCAAATGGTCATGACTTGGCAAGATTAACAGAGTGTCACCAGGGCTCATTACGAGGGGGTGTTACACTGGTTTCTGGCCCTTCAAGTCCATTGGGGCGTTGGCAAAGGTGGAGGAAAGAATTCCCATCCTTTCCCTTCCCCACCGATTGTTATCCCCCCTTTTTAGGATCTTGATCTTATCCCTTCGGATATGATCTTATTCCTTCTAAGGGGGGATCTTGGTGCGCCTTGACCAGGGGTGTGGGCTTTGCCCCACTACCCACGTTCATGTGGGTCCCCCCAGGAGTGGGTGGGCCCCACTCCGAAACCTTCTAGAACCTTCCCGGTACAATACCGAAAAATCCCGAACATTTTTCGGTGGCCAAAATAGGACTTGCGATATATAAATCTTTACCTCCGGCCATTCCGGAACTCCTCGTGACGTCTGGGATCTCATCCGAGACTCCGACAACTTTCGGTAACCACATACAATTCCCATTACAACTCTAGCGTCACGGAACCTTAAGTGTGTAGACCCTACGGGTTCAGGACACCATGCAGACATGACCGAGACACCTCTCCGGCACATAACCAATAGTGGATCTGGATACCCATATTGGCTCCCACTGTTCCACGATGATCTCATCGGATGACCACGATGTCGGGGATTCAACCAATCCCATATACAATTCCCTTTGTCCATCGGTATGTTACTTGCCCGAGATTCAAATCGTCGGTATCCCCTATACCTTGTTCAATCTTGTTACCCGACAAGTCTCTTTACTCGTTCCGGAACGCATGACCCTTGGATAACTCCTTAGTCACATTGAGCTCATTATGATGATGGATTACTGAGTGGGCCCAGAGATACCTCTCCGTCATACGGAGTGACAAATCCTCTCGATTCGGGCCACCCAACAGACACTTTCGGAGATACCTGTAGTGCACCTTTATGGTCACCAGTTACGTTGTGACGTTTGATACACCAAAGCATTCCTATGGTATCCGGGAGTTGCACAATCTCAGTGGTCTAAGGAAATGATACTTGACATTAGAAAAGCTCTAGCAAACGAACTACACGATCTTGTGCTATGCTTAGGATTGGGTCTTGTCCATCACACTCATTCTCCAAATGATGTGATCCCGTTATCAACGACATCCAATGTCCATGGTCAGAAACCACAACCATCTATTGATCAACGAGCTATCAACTAGAGGCTCACTAGGGACTCTGTGGTCTATGTATTCACACATGTTTACGGTTTCCGGTTAATACAATTATAGCATGAACAATAGACAATTATCATGAACAAGGAAATATAATAATAACCATTTATTATTGCCTCTAGGGCATATTTCTAACAAACAGTAGTGAAGCCTAGGCCACTGGCCGTAAGTCAATAACATCAAGGTGACCTTTCGGTAGCATGAGATGAGGCACACAATCCTTCGGATTTCTGTTGAAAAACATAGTAATAACATCGTAGTTAGCAATGTAGTTTAGTTTTAGAAATATTATGCAAAGATGCACGGATGTCATAATAGTAAAAATCTTACCATGCCATCTCCATAGATGTTACCGTAGTTCAACGGGGCACTAGTGGCACGTATTGACCATAATGTGCAAGAGTATGATAATTGTATTTGTAATTCTCAATATCAATAATAAATGAGATAAGATGGTCCTTCTCCTGATAATTTAATTCTGCGCCATCGGTGTAGTAGTTCTGTCTACCATCTTCCGTACATTCTTTAAGAATGAAATAAGCTATCAATGGAATAAGCTGTCAAATATTTTGAAATAAACAAATATAATTACTTAATAACTATGTTTGAGAAACTCACATAGCGTAGATTGGAAGCGTATCAACAAGAGCCAATGTCCATATTATCTTCGTCGATGTCAGGATCACCAAGATCCAAGGTGACAAGCATACCCTCATGAAATTATACATCTTGCAAAGTGTCCCCAATTCGGGCCCAAAATGGGATACGCTCTCCAGAATTGTATAGATTTACAGCAAATCAAAACTATGATGGGTCCTTAGGTGAACTATCTTTGTTTCCATACTTTCATGATCTTTAAAATCCATCCTCTCCAAGACCATAGCGTCTTGCATGGCATGGATAGCTAGTCGAATTGTAAAGACGAAAATTACACGTTGAAGAAGCAGAAGTCGTGCTTAATTACGAAAAACACTTGTCGTCCTTGTGTACTGTTTCAACATCGAGGGTCTCCTGGAGCTTAATGCTGAAGCGCCGACCTTCACCCAGGTGAGGCGCGTCCAACAGACCCCGGTCGTCGCCGCACCAGTCGCACTCCGGGAGACTTTCGTCGTCCGACGACATTTCCTATGTTCATAATTCAAGATTAAACTTGTACAATAAATATTGTACTACAAAAACTAAATTAGATCATTATTATTCTATCACGGGTTGACTATCGTCTGTCGAGTCTTTTTCTTGAAACTCTCAGCTCACGTGGGTATACATTCGACCGTTGGCGATGGTCACTCCTCCTTTCGTTCCCAAGTGCATTACACCAAAATGTCTAGCACACGGGAACGAAGGAGAAGCTACCCCCACGACAACAGTCGGGATTCTTCGTCCTCTCATATATGGTGGAAGACTCTCCCTCACTGATTCCTCTCTGACATTTGCGACCGGCAGTGATGGTCGTTACTCTCCTCCTTCCCTAAATGCATAACAAATGGTCTACACAAGAAGAAGAAGGAGAAATGACCCCCGACACAGTCGGATTCTTCTTCTCTCATATGTGCAGACTTTCTCCTCTCACTCATTTGTTTACTGTCATGTATCGAGCTCGACAGACTTAAAGTCAACCCGAAATGTCGTTTAATTATCTTTCACAAAATCCGGGCGACTTGTATTTTCTACATATTCTACGCACAATCATGCCAAAATTCACGGAAAAATCCGGCATGACCTTTGCTAAAAAGGACTATATCGAGCGCCTGAAATTTGCCGGAATGGAAATTAATCAACACTTCCGGCAAAACATAGGCCGCACTGTGAGGTGTTCCCCTGCAAACATAGTCCACTTGTAGTTACTACTCTACTAAACTATCAAAACATCTACATCATCATCGACATGGGGATAGCGCTCTTTCCTCACCTCGAGTTCAGAGGTGGTCGGTGACGGGACGACGGCGGGGATGATGCAGGGGCTCCTTGATTTCGTGCAAAAACAAAATATAAACAAAAATATTTATTATCCTCATCTTAGGACTTAGTGAAACCCTATGTCTAAAACATCCTACTTCTAGCCTACCATTTACTAAAAATACCTTGTCTAACCCTAAAATTGAAAAGACCTATATACCTTGTTCTAACTACTTCTACTTCTGAATCAAGAAAAGCCTATTTCACATAACTTAGAAAAATTCCTATTCTATTCAAAGACCTACATTTACTTATTTTTTTCAATTCTATTCAAGAAACCTACATTTACTAAAATAATCTCATTATGCATATACATTTCTGTACCTAAAATTTCTATTCTAAAAATTTTATACCTAAATTTTTATACAAAGAGAGGAGGGCGAGGGAGAGGAGGAGGAGGAGGTTGAGTGGGCTTGTCGGGCTGGGGAAGGGAGGAATGAGAGGAGGGCAGTGAGTGGGGAGCGGGAGCAGGGCGATGGTTCGGAGCGAGGAGGAGGATGAGCGAGGGCCACCGACGAAAGAGGGAGGAAGAGGAGGGCCGCCGGGGGAGGAGAGAGCAGGGCGGCTGAGAGAGGAGGGAGGGAGGAGGCAGACCTGGGGGCGACGGCGCGACGCGCGCGCGGAGTGGGCGAGTGGAGAGTGTGAGGGGGAGAGTGAGGACCCGCGCGGGCCGGGGTGGATAAGGTGCCCGTAGTAGTAGCGCTGGTTAGTAACCACCGGCTACTGCTAAGCTCCTAGCATAGCGCTTTAAGGAACAAGCGCTACTGCTATGATCATTAGCTGTAGCATTTTGTGGACCAGCGCTACTACTAAGGCTATGATCATTAGCATGTAAAAAAAGCATCAAATTAAAAAAAGTATTGGTCATCATTGATCTTTTGTGTAGAATCTAAATGTCAGTATGAATCTTCGCCGGTTAGGAACCGGCGAAGATTCATATTGCCATTGATCGATCCTACACATAGAGTACAATGAAGACCAAGTGGTTGTGATAGTTTGAGAAGCACCATATTTAAGGTGGTAAACATTCTGTTCGCGGAGCGAGTGGGACTAAACTTTGTCATAGGAGGGGACTGAATTTAGCAGTAGCGCTGGTTGGAGAAGCGCCATTGCTAAGTACAATAGCATAGCGCTTTTCACGTATGAGCGCTACTAGTATACCTAGCCTGCCGTGAACGGTCTGGCAATTATAGTAGTATCTGTTTTACAACTAAAGCGCTACTGCTATATGCATAGTAGCGTGCTCTTTCTGCTCAGCGCTACTGATAATTAGTTGCAGCGCTGCCCTTTAAAAAGCGCTACTGGTAGCTCCTGGTGTATAAGGTTTTCCCTAGTAGTGCCCACTAGAGTTTAAATAACCACACACCGAGTATCAGAAGACCCGATCAACGGGATCGAAGACCAGGACCCCCTGGCACCGCACCTCACTTCCCCTTCGTTGCTCGACACTACTGGGTTACTATCGAGTGCCGAGGGTGATACCTCGTCAGCACTTCTGATGATAACCTTGTAGGTTAGCTAAACTGTCGTGGTAAGTGAGGGTGATTCCTCCTACACCACCCCCGATAACGACGAAGTCGAGCAACACCTCACGTGTGGACCTCGAGGGTGATGCCTCTTACGTCCATCTTGATGTTACATCAGGTGGGAGTCCAACGAGGGTGATGCCTCGGATTCCCCTTGATACGGTGACCACATGGATGCCTTACATTATTGTTGATACTGATACTTGAGAAGGCGGGTCGACCCCGAGGGGTACCCGCGGATGATGAATAGTTACCCATGAGTTATTCCACGAGGCGCGGCCGGGCATTCTTAGCCCTTGTAGCAAGTCCTCGAGACGGGGCGACGGGGTCACATCTTTCGTGAGTCTCTGCTCGTTTCCGCAAGCCCCTAGTCCTAACGATTTGGATATTAATCTGAGCCGGCCTCTGGTCGGATAGCACTAACCATCACGTGGGCATAGTATGGGTGTTCTGCATCGTAACATTAGCCGAAAGCTCTGTCAGACGTCCAGTTCAGCATGGCGGCACGGTCGGATCGCGCCGAGGCGCTGGTATCCACCCTGCGCGCAACGAGCTGGAGTGCACAGGGCGATGGCCCAAGACCCCTGAGCACTTAGGAGGTAGACCGACGGGGACCTCTCTGCTGAGCTGTAGGTAGGGTTGCGGTGTGTCGTTTGGCCGAGGCCGGGCATGACCCAGGAAAGTGTGTCCGGCCGGAGTTAATCGAGTGTGGTGGGTAAGTTGGTGCACCCCTGCAGGGAAGAACACATCTAGCGATAGCCGGTCCTACGGTAAAGGACACTCGGAGTTGTATCCCGATCGGTACAGCTAGAATTGAGATGATACCTGGATATGTCGCTCCGGGATCGCTTTCTCGCAGGGAGTCGAGGAAGGATCTCTGGGCGAGACTGTTACCTGATTCTACTACTACTTACATTATGCTACCCTGTACTCTTCTAAATGCTGCAAGACGCTCGAAGATGCTGGAAGATTCTTGAAGATGCTAGTCTTCGATAGGACTAGGCTTTCCTCTCTATTCTGGCGTTTCTGCAGCCCAGTCCACATATACAGCCTCCCTTTGATAATGATGCATATGTAGTGTAGATCCTTGCTTGCTGAGTACTTCAGAGTACTCACGGTTGCTTTGCTTTCTTTTCTCCCCCTATCAGTTTGTCGAGACCAGGTTACGGAGCCCCTGAGACAGCTGCACCGTCAACTACTACTACTACCCCGAGGATGGCTTCTACTACGAGATGGCTGTCGACCAGGAGTAGGTTCGGAGGGTCCTAGGCAGGAGGCCTACGCCTTTCGATCGTAGTGTTTTACTTTGCCCCGCCTTTCTAAAGGCCTTTCTGTCTTTCTTTTATATCTGTACTCAGATATCTGATGCTTCCGCTGACGTTTGTATGCCATCGAGCTATGTATTCGAGCCCTCGAGGCCCTGGCTTGTAATATAAGGCTTGTATGACTTTATTTATGTTTTAGAGTTGTGTTGTGATATCTTCAAGTGAGTCCTTAGGCTTGATCGTGTGCATTTGCGTGTATGATTAGTGCACGATTAAGCCGGGGGCGTCACAACCAGCCCCCTCCACCCCTATATATAGTGGGGAGGTGCATGGGAGCTGCACCCCTTGCCCCTGGCGCAGCCCTCCCCCCTCCTACTCCTCCTCCTCCGTAGTGCTTAGCGAAGCTCTGCCGGAGAACCACGAGCTCCACCGCCACCACGCCGTCGTGCTGCCGGAGCTCTCCCTCAACTTCTCCTCTCCCCTTGCTGGATCAAGAAGGAGGAGACATCCCCGGGCTGTACGTGTGTTGAACACGGAGGCGCCGTCCGTTCGGCGCTTGAATCGGATCTTTCGCGATTTGAATCGCCGCGAGTATGACTCCATCAACCGCGTTCTTGTAACGCTTCTGCTTAGCAATCTTCAAGGGTATGAAGATGCACTCCCTCTCACTTGTTGCTAGCATCTCCTAGATTGATCTTGGTGACACGTAGGAAATTTTTGAATTATTACTACGTTCCCCAACAGTGGTATCAGAGCTAGGTCTATGCGTAGATTCTATACACGAGTAGAACACAAGTAGTTGTGGGCGATGATTTATTCAATTTGCTTACCGTTACTAGTCCTATCTTGATTCGGCGGCATTGTGGGATGAAGCGGCCCGGACCGACCTTACACGTACGCTTACGTGAGATAGGTTCCACCGACTGACATGCACTTGTTGCATAAGGTGGCTAGCGGGTGTCTGTCTCTCCCATTTTAGTAGGATCGGATTCGATGGAGAGGGTCCTTATGAAGGGTAAATAGCAATTGGCATATCACCGTTGTGGCTTTTGCGTAGGTAAGAAACGTTCTTGCTAGAAACCCATAGCAGCCACGTAAAACATGCAACAACAATTAGAGGACGTCTAACTTGTTTTTGCAGGGTATGCTATGTGATGTCATATGGCCAAAAGGATGTGATGAATTATATATGTGATGTATGAGATTAATCATGTCTTGTAATAGGAATCACGACTTGCATGTCGATGAGTATGACAACCGGCAGGAGCCATAGGAGTTGTCTTAATTTATTGTATGACCTGCGTGTCAATGAAAATGCCATGTAATTACTTTACTTTATTGCTAACCGTTAGCCATAGTAGTAGAAGTAATAGTTGGCGAGACAACTTCATGAAGACACGATGATGGAGATCATGATGATAGAGATCATGGTGTCATGCCGGTGACGATGGTGATCATGCCGCGCCTCGAAGATGGAGATCAAAAGCGCAAGATGATATTGGCCATATCATGTCACTTTATGATTTGCATGTGATGTTTATCATGTTTACATCTTATTTGCTTAGAACAATGGTTGCATAAATAAGATGATCCCTCACTAAAAATTTCAAGAAATGTGTTCCCCCTAAGTGTGCACCGTGGCAAAGGTTCGTTGTTTCGAAGCACCACGTGATAATCGGGTGTGATAGATTCTAACGTTCGCATACAACGGGTGTAAGCCAGATTTACACATGCGAAACACTTAGGTTGACTTGACAAGCCTAGCATGTACAGACATGGCCTCAGAACACGAGAGACCGAAAGGTCGAACATGAGTCGTATAGTAGATGTGATCAACATGGAGATGTTCACCGTTGATGACTAGTCCGTCTCACGTGATGATCGGACACGGCCTAGTCGATTCGGATCATGTATCACTTAGATGACTAGAGGGATGTCTATCTGAGTGGGAGTTCATTAAATAATTTGATCAGATGAACTTAATTATCATGAACCTACTCTAAAATTATCTTTACAACCTATCTTGTAGATCCAATGGCCCATGCTAATGTTGCCCTCAACTTCAACGTGTTCCTAGAGAAAACCAAGCTGAAAGACGATGGTAGCAACTATACGGACATATGTCCTTGAAGCACCGCTAGGTGACGCAGCCATTTTCCCAGCAACTCAAGACGTTATGAACGCCTGGCAGTCACGTAGTGATGATTACTCCCTGGTTCAGTGCGGCATGCTTTACAGCTTAGAACCGGGGCTCCAAAAGCGTTTTGAGCAACAAGGAGCATATTAGATGTTCCAAGAGCTGAAAATGGTTTTCCAAGCTCATGCCCAGGTCGAGAGATATGAAGTCTCCGACAAGTTCTACAGTTGTAAGATGGAGGAAAACAGCTCTGTCAGCGAGCATATACTCAAAATGTCTGGGTTGCACAACCGCTTGTCTCAGCTGGGAGTTAATCTTCCAGATGACTCGGTCATTGACAGGATCCTCCAGTCGCTTCCACCTAGCTACAAGAGCTTTGTGATGAACTACAATATGCAAGGGATGGAGAAGTCCATTCCTGAGTTATATTCAATGCTGAAATCAGCGGAGGTGGAGATCAAAAAGGAACATCAAGTGTTGATGGTGAATAAGACCACTAGTTTCAAGAAAGGCAAGGGTAAGAAGAACTTCAAGAAGGACGGCAAGGGAGTTGCCGCGCCCGGTAAGTCAGTTGCCGGGAAGAAGCCAAAGAATGGACCCAAGCCTGAGACTGAGTGCTTTTATTGCAAGGGAAATGGTCACTGGAAGCGGAACTGCCCCAAGTACTTAGCGGATAAGAAGGCCGGCAACGCCAAAGGTATATATGATATACATGTTATTGATGTGTACCTTACCAGCGCTCGTAGTAGCTCCTGGGTATTTGATACCGGTGCGGTTGCTCACATTTGTAACTCAAAACAGGAGCTGCGGAATAAGCAGAGACTGGCGAAGGACGAGGTGACGATGCGCGTCGGGAATGGTTCCAAGGTCGATGTGATCGCCGTCGGCACGCTACCTCTACATTTACCTTCGGGATTAGTTTTAAACCTCAATAATTGTTATTTAGTGCCAGCTTTGAGCATGAACATTGTATCTGGATCTCGTTTAATGCGAGATGGCTACTCATTTAAATCCGAGAATAATGGTTGTTCTATTTATATGAGAGATATATTTTATGGTCATGCCCCGCTGGTCAATGGTTTATTTTTATTGAATCTCAAACGTGATGTTACACATATTCATAGTGTGAATTCCAAAAGATGTAAGGTTGATAATGATAGTCCCACATACTTGTGGCACTGCTGCCTTGGTCACATTGGTGTCAAATGCATGAAGAAACTCCATGCAGATGGACTTTTGGAGTCTCTTGATTATGAATCATTTGACACGTGCGAACCATGCCTCATGGGCAAAATGACCAAGACTCCGTTCTCCGGAACAATGGAGCGAGCAACCAACTTGTTGGAAATAATACATACTGATGTATGCGGTCCAATGAGCGTTGAGGCTTGCGGTGGCTATCGTTATGTTCTCACCCTCACTGATGACTTAAGTAGATATGGGTATGTCTACTTAATGAAACACAAGTATGAGACCTTTGAAAAGTTCAAGGAATTTCAGAGCGAGGTAGAGAATCAACGTGACAGGAAAATAAAGTTCTTACGATCAGATCGTGGAGGAGAATACTTGAGTCACGAGTTTGGCACGCACTTACGAAAATGTGGAATTGTTTCACAATTCACGCCGCCTAGAACACCTCAGCGTAATGGTGTGTCCGAATGTCGTAATCGCACTCTATTGGATATGGTGCGATCTATGATGTCTCTTACCGATCTACCGCTATCATTTTGGGGTTATGCATTAGAGACTGGCGCATTCACTTTAAATAGGGCACCATCTAAATCCGTTGAGACAACACCGTATGAATTATGGTTTGGGAAGAAACCTAAGCTGTCGTTTCTGAAAGTTTGGGGATGCGATGCTTATGTCAAGAAACTTCAACCTAAAAAGCTCGAAGACAAATCAGAAAAATGCGTCTTCATAGGATACCCTAAGGAAACTATTGGGTATACCTTCTACCTCAGATCTGAAGGCAAGATCTTTGTTGCCAAGAATGGATCCTTTCTGAAGAAAGAGTTTCTCTCGAAAGAAGTAAGTGGGAGGAAAGTAGAACTTGACGAGGTACCCCCTCTTGAACCGGAGAGTAGCGCAGCTCAGGAAGATGTTTCTGTGGTGCCTGCACCGACTAGAGAGGAAGTTAATGATGATGATCATGAAACTTCGGGTCAAGTTGCTACTGAACTTCGTAGGTCCACGAGGACACGTTCCGCACCAGAGTGGTACGGCAACCCTGTCCTGGAAATCATGTTGTTAGACAACGGTGAACCTTCGAACTATGAAGAAGCGATGGCGGGCCCGGATTCCAACAAATGGCTTGAAGCCATGAAATCCGAGATAGGATCCATGTATGAAAAAAAAGTATGGACTTTGACGGACTTGCCCGATGATCAGTAAGCCATAGAGAATAAGTGGATATTCAAGAAGAAGACTGACGCGGATGGTAATGTGACCGTCTATAAGGCTCGGCTTGTCGCTAAGGGTTATCGACAAGTTCAAGGGGTTGACTACGATGAGACCTTCTCACCCGTAGCGAAGCTGAAGTCCGTCCGAATAATGTTAGCAATTGTCGCATTCTATGATTATGAGATCTGGCAAATGGATGTCAAAACGGCATTCCTTAATGGTTTCCTTAAGGAAGAATTGTATATGATGCAGCCGGAAGGTTTTGTCGATCCTAAGAATGCTGACAAAGTATGCAAGCTCCAGCGCTCCATCTATGGGCTGGTGCAAGCATCTCGGAGTTGGAACATTCGCTTTGATGAAATGATCAAAGCGTTTGGGTTTATACAGACTTATGGAGAAGCCTGTATTTACAAGAAAGTGAGTGGGAGCTCTGTAGCATTTCTCATATTATATGTGGATGACATAATGTTGATGGGAAATGATATAGAACTTTTGGAAAGCATAAAGGCCTACTTGAATAAGTGTTTTTCAATGAAGGACCTTGGAGAAGCTGCTTACATATTGGGCATCAAGATCTATAGAGATAGATCGAGACGCCTCATTGGTCTTTCACAAAGCACATACCTTGACAAGATATTGAAGAAGTTCAATATGGATCAGTCCAAGAAGGGGTTCTTGCCTGTATTGCAAGGTGTGAGATTGAGCGCAGCTCAACGCCCGACCTCGGCAGAAGAAAGAGAAAAGATGAGTGTCATCCCCTATGCCTCAGCCATAGGCTCTATTATGTATGCCATGCTGTGTACCAGACCTGATGTGAACCTTGCCATAAGTTTGGTAGGGAGGTACCAAAGTGATCCCGGAATGGAACACTGGACAGCGGTCAAGAATATCCTGAAGTACCTGAAAAGGACTAAGGATATGTTTCTCATTTATGGAGGTGCCGAAGAGCTCGTCGTAAAGGGTTACGTCGATGCTAGCTTTGACACAGATCTGGATGACTCCAAGTCACAAACCAGATATGTGTACATTTTGAATGGTGGGGCAGTCAGCTGGTGCAGTTGCAAGCAAAGCGTCGTGGCGGGATCTACATGGATTCATCACAATGTAACTAGATTATTGACTCTAGTGCAAGTGGGAGACTGTTGGAAATATGCCCTAGAGGCAATAATAAAATGGTTATTATTATATTTCTTTGTTCATGATAATTGTCTATTGTTCATGCTATAATTGTATTAACCGGAAACCGTAATACATGTGTGAATACATAGACCACAGCATGTCCCTAGTGAGCCTCTAGTTGACTAGCTCGTTGATCAATAGATGGTTGTGGTTTCCTGACCATGGACATTGGATGTCGTTGATAACGGGATCACATCATTAGGAGAATGATGTGATGGACAAGACCCAATCCTAAGCATAGCACAAGATCGTGTAGTTCGTTTGCTAGAGCTTTTCTAATGTCAAGTATCATTTCCTTAGACCATGAGATTGTGCAACTCCCGGATACCGTAGGAATGCTTTGGGTGTATCAAACGTCACAACGTAACTGGGTGACCATAAAGGTGCACTACAGGTATCTCTGAAACTGTCTGTTGGGTTGGCACGAATCGAGACTGGGATTTGTCACTCCGTATGACGGAGAGGTATCTCTGGGCCCACTCGGTAATGCATCATCATAATGAGCTCAATGTGACTAAGGAGTTAGCCACGGGATCATGCGTTACGGAACGAGTAAAGAGACTTGCCAGTAACGAGATTGAACAAGGTATAGGGATACCGACGATCGAATCTCGGGCAAGTAACATACCGATGGACAAAGGGAATTGTATACGGGATTGATTGAATCCCCGACATCATGGTTCATCCGATGAGATCATCGTGGAACATGTGGGAGCCAATATGGGTATCCAGATCCTGCTATTGGTTATTGGCCGGAGAGGTGTCTCGGTCATGTCTGCATGGTTCCCGAACCCGTAGGGTCTACACACTTAAGGTTCTATGACGCTAGAGTTGTAATGGGAATTGTATGTGGTTACCGAAAGTTGTTCGGAGTCTTGGATGAGATCCCGGACGTCACGAGGAGTTCCGGAATAGTCCGGAGGTAAAGATTTATATATGGGAAGTCCTATTTTGGCCACCGGAAAATGTTCGGGATTTTTCGGTATTGTACCGGGAAGGTTCTAGAAGGTTCCGGAGTGGGGCCCACCTGCATGGGGGGACCCACATGAACGTGGGTAGTGGGGGCAAGGCCCCACACCCCTGTTCAAGGCGCACCAAGATCCCCCCTTAGAAGGAATAAGATCATATCCCGAAGGGATAAGATCAAGATCCCTAAGAAGGGGGGATAACGAGTGGTGGGGAAGGGAAAGGATGGGATTTCTTTCCTCCCACCTTTGCCAACGCCCCAATGGACTTGGAGGGCAAGAAACCAGCCCCCTCCACCCCTATATATAGTGGGGAGCTGCACCCCTTGCCCCTGGCGCAGCCCTCCCCCTCCTACTCCTCCTCCTCCTCCGTAGTGCTTAGCGAAGCTCTGCCGGAGAACCACAAGCTCCACCGCCACCACGCCGTCGTGCTGCCGGAGCTCTCCTTCAACTTATCCTCTCCCCTTACTGGGTCAAGAAGGAGGAGACGTCCCCGGGTTGTACGTGTGTTGAACGCGGAGGCGCCGTCCGTTCGGCGCTTGAATCGGATCTTCCGCGATTTGAATCGCCGCGAGTACGACTCCATCAACCGCGTTCTTGTAACGCTTCCACTTAGCGATCTTCAAGGGTATGAAGATGCACTCCCTCTCACTTGTTGCTAGCATCTCCTAGATTGATCTTGGTGACACGTAGGAAATTTTTGAATTATTACTACGTTCCCCAACACTGTTCATACCGGATTTCTAAAACCGATGAAGACATGACAATCAAAGCATGGAAAAAATGTATGGACAATCGTACGGAGCTACTTGGAACCAACATTGTGCGAAGCGCAAGAATTGGAGACAGGATAGTCTCCATTCTCCATAATGAAGAGTCAGGGCCTATCTTGTTTTATTCTATTTTACCTTAGATAGGGTAGTTAGGTCCTAGCTAATACTCATGATCATGTGCTAAGAACAATTAAGTAGGGTTGGTTAGATGACTATGATGATGATGAGTATGACTTGTTATTATGATAACGAGTAGAAGTTGTATGATGATGATGAGTAGGACTTATTATTATGATACCAATGATGAGTTATTTATTATTATGATGATGCATAATGCTAAGTTGTTATATGAGCATGATGAGTTATTATATATATCAGTGGGTGAAATGAACATGGATTAGATTTAAGTGGAGGCAACATGTGGTGCACATCGAAAGTACTACTAATCCAAACTAGATCAAGTTTGGATTAGTAGTACTTTCGACATGCACCACATGTTGCCTCCACATGAATCTAATCCACGTTCATTTCACCCAGTGTTATATATAATAACTAATCATGGTCATAAAATCATATGATCAAACTACTGTATATAAAATCTATACAAATACAGCGACAATAAGCTGCATTTTCCAAAATACAGGAAAATTTAGCAGTAGCGCTTTTCAAAAGAAACGCTACTGCTACTTACTGTTATCAGTAGCGCTTTTCCCTGCAAAGCGCTACTGCTAACTAGGTATAGCAGTAGCGCTGGTTTTCCAGTGCTACTGCTACCAGTTAGCAGTAGCGCCTTACTGGTAGCGCTTGTACAAACGATACTACTAGCTATAAAACAAGCGCTACTACTAGGGTTATCCCTAGTAGTGGGGGCCCACTGTTAGCCTCTTTAGTTAAGTGAGGCCCACGGTCGAACCAGTACACGGGGGAGGCGTATTCAGGAAATACGCCTTCAACGTGGCCTTTTCTGGGAGTTTCTATTAAATCATATAAATTCAGTTTAAATTTATCTTTGACGAAACTTTGTCTGCTCATTTATAAACTATAAGTCCAAGTGAAATGAGCCTTTTTGCAGTATTTTTATTATGAAATTGTCTTTCCGGAAAGTATTTTTGTCTATTTTTTGCTATATCTGGATAGGCTAGACAATAGATTTGGATTTATGTGATATTTATAAATGGTTTTCAAATATATATTTCCATAGGAAGAAGAGCTTGGTGGTGAAGATCCAAGTACCTTAACACTCACCTTCACCAAGGCAAGCCACACTACCATTGTTTGCTGACTTGTTGAAGTCGTAGTCCATATATGTGAATTTTAGAGCATTTTTGCATTTATTTCATTTTGTTATTATTTTTATATTTTGCTTGATGTGCTTGCATATGTTTCTGCCATTCCATGATGAATGTTTTGCTTAGGCAGTAGCATGAATGCATGATCATACCCATAATGTTAATAAAATTTGACCACATAAGCATGTGAGTAATACTATGGATATTGTTGCTTTAATATAGTTGTGTATCTTTACTCATTTTGGCATTAAATATTAAACATGACCTGAATCAAGCACATATTCAGTAAAAATGACCTGTTAAACTAAACCCTTCATTGGCTCGGTATAGTCATGGTGCCACAGAGTTGAAGTTTCCACATGTGCAACCACATTTGCTTGATGTGGGAAGGCCTTAACTTGGTCTATGCACATGCTCTTATTGGTGTCACCATGCATGTGCCTTATTATGTTCGATTTGAAAGACTGCCTCTCTATTTTTTGTAAATGGTGTCCAGGTGATCTACACGGCGTAGGAAAAGCATTATTCTCTGCTGATACCCGTGGTATATCACTTGTACCATTTTTGTCTAGCATGTAATTGCTCAACTCAAATGGACCAAATGGCTTCGATAATACTCTATTCCATTTGAAAGGGCCTCGTCTTGCTTTAACATTTAAGTGATTTGCTTACGTTGTTTACAACTAGCAGATAAATGGAAGTATCTCACCATGAACAAGATGTTTCACTTTAGCATGTTGTCGCCATTAGCAATTAAATAGGTAGATACAATTTCTAATCTGAAGCAGCATTAATTAGCTGGATAAAAATAGCCAAGAGATTGATAACGTAGTGTAAGGTGGATTTGTCTCTATTTATGCATCTCTCATGTGAAAAACACTCCCTCCATTATTAATTAATTGAAGTTCAAACTTTGTCTTAAGTTATAGAGTACTTCGTTAGTTTTGCCCCCTTTGTGCTGAAAGTAAACTCTAATGTACATGAACGATTTATCTTGAAAGTTGTAAAACCTTTCAACTTGAACATAACGTATCTGCCACAAGGCCTCCAAGACAATGTAAAAACAACCGTCCACCCTGGCACCAATGAGCCATATAAGTAGAGCAAACCGAACCACAACATTTTCTCACTGCTTATTAGAACTAATTAGACAGGCACGTTACATGTTTACATTTAAAAGACATGACGAAGCCACAAGGGACGCAAAACCATACATGTACGGACGTGTCGTTGAGCGCGATACTGTCGCAGTGCCACCGCAGGCCAGGAGCGGCTAGGGCGGCGTGCCATACCCCAAACCATCCGAGCTCGAGCTCGCCGGTCGCGCTCCTGTGGGTGGCGCCGTGGCACCCTTCGGCTTAGGCGCTCCAGAGTCACCCGCACCGACATGCGCGGGTATGGCCGGGACGCCACGCGCCACGGGCTCATGGGCACCATCAATCACTGGTGCATGTGTGCTTCCAGTTCCAGTACCGACAGCCTTGGGCGCGCGTGGTGGAAGATCAAAGCCCGTGATGGGGGGAAGGTCTAGCGCTGACGGTGCTTGTGCACCACCGGACACTCTGGTTGCAGGCATTGGAGGGCAGCTGCCATTCGTGTGGCCCTCTGGCGTCAGCGGTGCGCTTGCACCACCACCAGAAACTCTGGTTGCGGGTGGCGGTGGAAGAGAAAATCCCGTGATCGAGGGAAGCTCTGGAGCTTGCGGCGCGTGTGCACCACCTGACACTCTGGTTGCAGATGGTGGAGGGATGCTGGCATTCATGTGGCCCTCTGGCGTCGGCGGCGCGCTTGCACCACCACCGGAAACTCTGGATGCAGATGGCGGTGGAAGAGAAAAGCCCGTGATCGGGGGAAGTTCTGGAGCTTGCGGCGCGTGTGCACCACCTGACACTCTGGTTGCAGATGGTGGAGGGCTGCTGGCATTCATGTGGCCCTCTGGCGTCGGCGGCGCGCTTGCACCACCACCGGAAACTCTAGCTGCGGATGGCGGTGGAAGAGAAAAGCCCGTGATGGGGGGAAGCTCTGGAGCTTGCGGCGCGTGTGCATCACCTGACACTCTGGTTGCAGATGGTGGAGGGCTACTGGCATTCATGTGGCCCTCTGGCGTCGGCGGCGCGCTTGCATCACCACCGGAAACTCTGGCTGTGGATGGCGGTGGAACAGAAAAGCCCGTGATCGGGGGAAGCTCTGGAGCTTGCGGCGCGTGTGCACCACCTGACACTCTGGTTGCAGATGGTGGAGGGCAGCTCGCATTTGTGTGGCCCTCTGGCGTCGGCGGCGTGCTTGTATCACCACCGGAAACTCTGGTTGTGGGTGGCGGTGGAAGAGAAAAGCCCGTGATCGGGGGAAGCTCTGGAGCTTGCGGCGCGTGTGCACCACCTGACACTCTGGTTGTAGATGGTGGAGGGCAACTCGCATTTGTGTGGCCCTCTGGTGTCGGCGGCGCGCTTGCACCACCACCAGAAACTCTGGTTGCGGGCGGCGGTGGAAGAGAAAAGCCCGTGATCGGGGCAAGCTCTGGCGCTGGCGGCGTGTGTTGACCACCAGACACTCTTGTTCCGGGCGGTGGAGCGAAGCTGGCATTGGTGTGGCCCTCTGACGTTGGCGGGGCGCGCGCACCACCACCGAAAACTCTGGCTGCGGGCGGCGGTGGAAGAGAAAAGCCGGTGATCGGGGGAAGGTCTGGTGCTGGCGGCGCGTGTGCACCACCGGACACTCTGGTTGCGGGCGCCGGAGGAAAGTTGACACTTGTGTGGCCCTCTGGTGTTGGCGGTGCGCGTCCACCACCAGAAACTATGGGTGCGCGCGGCGGAGGGGAGCTGACACTCGTGCGCGCCTCTGGCGTTGGCGGCGTGCGGACACCGCCACCGGAAACTCTGGTTGCGGGCGGTGGACTGATACTTGTATATGTGTCCGGCGCTGGCGGCGCACGGTCGCCACCGGAAACTCTGGCTGCGCTCGGTGGAGGGAAGCCCGCGCTCGTGGACACCTCTGGCGCTGGCGGCGCAAGCTTGCCACCGGACACCATACCAGTGCGCGTTGGAGGGAAGCGCATGCCCGTGTACTCCTCTGGCGCCGGCGGCGCGCGCGCACCACCGCTGGACACGGTCGATCCCGGGCCCGGTACCGCAGCGATGGGGACACGCGGCGGTGCCCTCATGCTGGGGTGTCGGTTGATCACGTTGCACTCCTTCTGCAGCCTGCGCGGGAGGAGCATGCCAACGACGGAGCTGGTGATGATGTCACAGAAGACGTGGACTTCGTCGGCCGCCTCGCAGCACGGACGCGGCACGGGTCTCCCGGTGAAGAAGGACGCGAGCAGGCCATGCTTGCACGTGCACAGCGTCCTGACCGACTCCCAGCACAATCCCGGGTCCAAGAGGGGCTCGGAGGGGAAGGCGTCGACGGCGAGCGAGCGCCGGGGCGCGGCGGCGAGGGCGGCGTGCGCGAGGCACGCGGCCAGGAGCGCGGCGAGGATTGTGGCCCTCATGGCTGGTTTGGCTGCGTCGATTGCTTTCGTACTTGGAGCAAACATTGCCGTGGCGGGAGGTGTATTTATACGGTGCTCGTGCTTGCTCTGCGCCCTGTGGAGCCGTGGTTGTTCGACCGTTTTGTGTGTTAGCAGCACTAGTTGCGCTTAATTAGCAGACTAATTCCCCTAAATAAAGCAGACTAATGCTAGTTAATGTGATATACTAACTGCGATATGTAACATAAACGTTTTTCTTTTCTTTTCGAGGCTGCTGCATATTGCCATTACTCGTATAGCTGTTTGACTATGAACAGCGTTTTTCATGAATTGAGAGAACGTAAGTGGTTAAAAACACAGAGAAAACGCTTTATGAAGCTATGCTTTATTGTAGTAGTAACTATATAGTACATGAATTGGATGTAGGTGTGTTTAAGAAAATAAGAACAACAACTTCTTTGCTGGCGCCACAAGTATATGTCGGGCGCGGAGCAGGTCCGGTTGTCACGGGCTCCGCTGCAGCTCAAGTTTTTTACTAGGTGGCTTGGCTTGAGAGATAGAAGCTGGACCTTTCAAGCTTGGTATTCGTGACGTTTTCTCACTGGCTTTGTTTGAATTGTTAGAACGAGGGAAGTGCTGCATTAACATTTATGCGTAGAAAAAAAAATATCTGTAATATATATTTGGAAATTAGTAAAATATTATACTTTTTATTTTCGTTCAAGGGAAATTGTACCTTCTCTTAATCTAGTTACATTAAGAATATTTTTTTTCTTTGCGCACCATTAAAAAAAGATCATCTAATCAACGAGAATACCATGAAAGCACTTCCACGAACAAATGAAAGTCTTTGTAAAACTTTGCGGCATTCGCATTGCTTGGGAACATTCCGTACGCGGGATCACGAAATAAATTTCTTGATGTTTACCAATTGATATATATATATAGGGTCGCGCTATTCGTCACCCTGGGTGAGGAATAGTTATTCTTCACCCCCTCTCTATTTTGAGGTCAATGCACCCTATTTTTAGGTTTCGTAAATTTTGTCTTATTTCATACGTAAAAAGAGAACGTAAGAAAATATATACTCATCGTAAAAAATATTTTATGTTACATAAAATTACGAACGTAAAAACATACATAAAATGCGATATTTCTGGTCTTATAACCTATTTTTTTTGTTTTTTTATACCAAATTTTACGTAGTGAATCAATAAGAATGTAACTATTTGTATTCCAAACGTAATTTATTTATGAAGCGATCGTAAGATTACCTCAGGTGAAGAATAACTTATTCTGCACCCTGGGTGATGAATAGGATTACTATATATATATATATATATATATATATATATATATATATATATATATATATACACACAGAAGGAGTACTTGTTTTTCGATAAAGGATGTTTTTATTGATACATAATGAAGCATAAGGGGGTACAAACATAATGTGCATAATTAGGATGCACTCAGCAAACATCAATGCACACATGAAAAAATCACGTCAGCCGAGAGCAAAGTCATAGAAGACCGAAGCTATGCCAGGTGGAGAGAGAAAAAGAAAAAACCTGAAGCTATCAAAACAACGATCGACTATACAACAACGACCATCGGCACCAACCATTCCTTGACAACACAAGGACTACAAGAAATGTTCTCCAAAGCAATGCCTCCGAGAAGGGACCGACGTGCAAACGCCGCCATCGCCGGATCCAACCACTGCCAGATCGTGAGTTTTCACACTGAAGACTAGTCCGAACAAACTCCGAGCAATGCCTTAACAAGGTAACGGTGTAAAAACGTCGCCATTACCAGGTATAACCAACTAGGGTCAGACCTAGGACACCTCGAAGCTCAAGATTAGGTGCTTGAGCAGCACCACCCAATCAAAGTCATCCTATGTCATCTCCTCCGCTTGCCACGATCCCAGTAGCGGCTTACATGCACAGTCCTAAACGGAACAAAAAGGCACTGAACAGTGAAAGCCCGTCGTCGCACACACGACAAAATCTTTGACGAGGGAGGAGGATCACGAGAACCGTCAAAATCCCGAGTTTGGGACGCTTCAGCAGCCTCGAACCGTCCTCACAAGTGGCAGCTGATGGCCGATCTACGCGAGATGACATAAAAATCAGGCATGCAACTGGATCACCCTAGTTGCCGTCCTTTTGTGGCCCACGAAATCACAGTAGGGTTACAAACGCTCGTAGTTGTGTGTTTAGAGATGGATATACAAAAAATAAACATGCAACTGGCCAGTTGCTTTGTGCACATGCAGTTGTAGTCGGGTTACAACACTTGCAATTGCCTTTTTAGCGGTGGGCATGCAAGATGCAACTACCCCGACAACACTTACAACACTATCCACATAACACTAAATATCCATTAAGTTGAGCTAGTTTAAAACTATTTGTTAAGATTATGATAATGTTTAGTGTAAACTTTGAACTATGACACCCCAAGCCTGCAACTAGGTCCGCCACTTCTCGAGGTCAAGCCTTCCGACGCCCAGCGCCTCCGGGTCAAGCCTTTCTCGATACAGATACCGGCCGGGAAACACCTCCGAGTTATAATCGGAACTGTTTTTTTTTTTTTTTTGGGAAACACCTCCGAGTTATAATCGGAACTGTTTTTTTTTTTTGGGTTATACTTGGAATCGGACTGCTTGGCCCATATATGAAACAAGGGTCTGTCTATGTCACATCTAGATATGAGATAATGTGACGTCACCTCTAGAAACTGCCCTTGTTGACAAACAAAACAGACTGTTTGCTCCCGATCCCCCCTCCACGTGGACTTGTTTGTATGTTTTGTCCCTCCCACCCAACCCACCCAGCCCAACTACCCCGCCTCCTGGGCCTTGTTTGTTGGACTTTTTTTGCCTATTTGTTTGTTTGACAGAAGAAAAGGACTGGGCTTTGTTTGTCCGCAGAAAACACTTGCTTGCTTGTAGAATGAGTTTTGGTGGCTGGGAAAATAAAACCTAGACAGGGTTTATGCAGCTTTTGTGCGTACTTTACAAACAGAGGGAATCACAGTGTATTGACAAAGAATCACAGTGTATTATAGTGTACAATCTTAAATTCTGCTCCAAACGAGAAACAAACAGAGGCTGGTCTTGTACAACCTTGTAGATACTTTTGACCTCTCTTTTTCCATCTGTTGATGGGAGAAATAAATAGAGGCTGGTGTGTAGGAAAAACGCACATCAGTTGGCTGGCATCAGTTCAAGATCTGTTGTCTTGTTCTCTCAATCAAAAAAACAGGGCTAAAAACAGAGTATATGTGTAAGAGAAGACAACCAAAATTTTGGTGCTGTGCCAATTAATAAGTACAAGTCAGTGTATTATAGTGTAGGAAAATTTGATGTAGTTTCATAAACTGATCAGGCAATAAAGTCTGAAAAAATGACTGTCTTTTGCATTGTTGAGAAGGGAATTTATATTCAGAATGGGGGAAATGCATGATGACAAAATGGCCATAAGCAATCACATTCATAGTTCCATCCATACAAATCTGCAGACTGGAGTAAATGATAAAGCATACTTAACTTGTTAGGGAAAATTGCTTATTCTGTAAATGAAACACTCCATTCTCAACTAAAAAAAGAGAGAAAAAACTTTAAAACTAACTACAATCAACTGTGTTAGAATTCCTTAGATAACTAAATCACAGTGTGTTGTATCATGTTGACAGAAAAATAAAAAAAAGTCCATATATCTGATAAGCAAAAAATAGGATCATATAACAGCGGTTTGCTTGTTTTAAGGTAAAAAAATGGTGTGTATCAGGTTGTGGTTCAACTTTTAGTCTTCACCATAAAAGTGATGACAGCTACAACTGATGTAATAATAGGAGCCTACATCTGATCAAAATCTTAAGTTGAAAAAAAGAAAGCAGCTACAACTTTCAGTCTTCACATACAAAACACAAGCATAAACTTTTTGAATATCTATTCCAACAAAAGTTTTGATTCATTGTAACATTGCATTTGCAGCAAATGAAGGTATCTATGCAGGCGACTACATTGGTACTCAGGTATGATCCAGCTTAGAAAAATCTGATTGAGGATAGAAACAAAGATAAACTTACCTGTATGTTTTGATCGTAGCATGTGCGCTCCCAGTACCCTGGGAATGGTGTTTGACCCGAGGCTTTCTCAAATGCAAGGCAATGGAGCTAATTTTCTGCAGATGATTCCACCTTACTCATTCGCCTATCCGGTCCATCAGTTTGGAACATCATCAAATCGTCTGGCTGTTGTGAGTAACAATTCAATTGCGGTTGCACCTCGAGGCTCCACTTGCAAGTGGCATCAAAACAGAAAACCCAGTTGCAAGTCGAGGCTCCACTTGCAAGTGGCATAAAAAACAGAAGACCCGGTTGCAAGTCGAGGCTCCACTTGCAAGTGGCATCAAAAAAAGAAGACCTGGTTGCAAGTCGAGGGTCCACTTGCAAGTGGCATAAAAAACAAAGGATCACGGTGCTAGTCGAGGGTCCACTTGCAAGTGGCATCAAAAGAGAAGACCTGGTTGCAAGTCGAGGGTCCACTTGCAAGTGGCATGAAAAACAAAGGAACCCGGTTGCAAGTCGAGGGGCCACTTGCAAGTGGCATCAAAAAAAGAAGACATGGTTGCAAGTCGAGGGTCCACTTGCAAGTGGCATGAAAAACAAAGGAACCCGGTTGCAAGTCGAGGGTCCACTTGCAAGTGGCATAAAAAAAATAAAAGACGCAGTTGCAAGTCGAGGGTCCACTTGCAAGTGGCACGAAAAACAAAGGAACCCGGTTGCAAGTCGAGGGGCCACTTGCAAGTGGCATAAAAAAAAGAAGACCTGGTTGCAAGTCGAGGGTCCACTTGCAAGTGGCATGAAAAAAAAAGAACCCGGTTGCAAGCATGGATTATGAGTCCAAGGACTAGTCAAGACTAGTCTATAGACTAGTCTATGAGTCTCAACTCCAGGGCCGACTACACTTCAGTGTCGACTAGTCTATGAGTCGCAACTTCAGTGTCGACTAGTCTATGAGTCGCAACTTCAGTGTCGACTAGTGTCAATTAGTCACGCTTAGTCTATGAATCTCAACCTCGGAACGACTCGTCGATTTGTCGACTCGTAAACCTTGGTTGCAAGTCGAGGGTCCACTTGCAAGTGGCATCAAAAAAATAGAAGATGCAGTTGCAAGTCGAGGGTCCACTTGCAAGTGGCATGAAAAACAAAGGAACCCGGTTGCAAGTCGAGGGTCCACTTGCAAGTGGCATCAAAAAAAGAAGACCTGGTTGCAAGTCGAGGGTCCACTTGCAAGTGGCATCTAACAAAAAGTCTGAGTTGCAAGTCGATGGTCGAATTGCAAGTGGCATCAAACAAGAAGACACAGTTGCAAGTTGAGGGTCGACTTGCAAGTGGCATCAAACGAAAAAGAACCCAGTTGCAAGTCGAGGGTCCACTTGCAAATGGCACGAAAAAGAAAAGACCCAGTTGCAACTCGAGTGTCCACTTGCAAGTGGCATAAAAAAAACAAGACCTGGTTGCAAGTCGAGGGTCCACTTGCAAGTGGCGTGAAAAACAAAGGAACCCGGTTGCAAGTCAAGGGGCCACTTGCAAGTGGCATCAAAAAAAGAAGACATGGTTGCAAGTCGAGGGTCCACTTGCAAGTGGCATGAAAAACAAAGGAACCCGGTTGCAAGTCGAGGGTCCACTTGCAAGTGGCATAAAAAAATAGAAGACGCAGTTGCAAGTCGAGGGTCCACTTGCAAGTGGCACGAAAAACAAAGGAACCCGGTTGCAAGTCGAGGGCCACTTGCAAGTGGCATAAAAAAAGAAGACTGGGTTCAATCGAGGGTCCACTTGCAAGTGGCATGAAAAAAAAACCCAATTGCAAGTCGAGGGTCCACTTGCAAGTGGTATGAAAAAGAGAAGACCCAGTTGCAACTCGAGGGTCCACTTGCAAATGGCATGAAAACAGAAGACCTAGTTGCAAGTCAAGGGTCCACTTGCAAGTGGTATGAAAACAGAAGTCCTAGTTGTAGGTCAAGGGGCGACTTGCAAGTGGCATCAAACAAAAGACCCAGTTGCACGTCGAGGGTCCACTTACAAGTGGAATGAAAAAAGGAACCCTGTTACAAGTCGAGGGTCGACTTGCAAACTGGCATAAAAAAATTGAAGATCCAGTTACAAGTCGAGGGTCGACTTGCAACTGGCATCAAACAAGAAGACCCAGTTGCAAGTTCAGGGTCGACTTGCAAGTGGCATCAAACAAAAGACCCCAGTTGCAAGTAGAGGCTCGACTTGCATGTGGCACGAAAACAGAAGACACAGATGCAAGTCGAGGGTCGACTTGCATGTGACATCAAACAAAAGGACCTAGTTGCACGTCGAGGGCCGACTTGCAAGTGGCATCAAACAAAAAGACTCAGTTGCACGTCAAGGGTCGACTTGCAAGTGGCATCAAACAAAAAAGACCCAGTTGCAAAGTCGAGGGTCAACTTGCAAGTGGCATCAAACAAAAAGATCCAGTTGCAAGTCGAGGGTCAACTTGCTAGTGTCATCAAACAAAAAGTTTACCGCAAAGGTCTCGTCAGCATCACGAAAAAACATGCCAAAGCTCTCACCATTGTCCACCTCGCAATGAGCATAACAAACTGGGCACACCATCCTGAATCATAGCAAAAAAAAAGGATCAACATAGAGCAAGACTGTAACTGATGGTGCTCATACTGATGCTTACACTAATGAAACTGTTGAAACCAGTAACTAGTAATTATGGAAAACTGTCAAAAGTACTTATGGCAAAACTGTCGAAAACTAGTAACTAGAAACTAGAAACTAGAGATTAGTAACAAACAAACAGGGTACAAAAAATATAAGCAAAAAAGCTAGGAGTAAAACTGTCAAAAGTATTACACAACTAGTATTCAATTGTGCATACCATCTTTAACATCCAGAAACTAGAGATTAGTAACAGTTAGTAAAAATGACTTAGCTACTGATTGTCCAGCCAGAGAAAAGATAAGCAGGGTCCCCTTCTAATTATCCCAGGGCAAAAGGTGGAAAAAAAAATACAGAACAAGCGAACGGTCATGAAGCATCATCACCATTTGCTAATCCCCTTGGGAAAAAAATGAGATAACAAGATTCAGACAATTACTAGTACAATGTGGAACTACAGTTTAGTTAGTTACTAGTACTAGTAACTCTCCTGCACCTTGATTATCACATAAGAACAATGTAATAAGGTTGAAAAACTACAGTTTAGTAAGTTACTACTACTAGTGCACATCATTATGTGATCGGAACTACATAATCCGAACAGTTGGTTAACATGCTGAAATGCTGGTAAAGTAGCCCATACTAAATTTAGACAAAAAAAGAAAACCACTAGATAATCAAAATTTCAAGTAAGATAGTTTATGAGTAATCAACAAAAAATATAATGATTGAGCATTTTTCAGTTACCTACTTCAGACCAGTTAAAACTCTAAGGCCACAAACTCATAGCTATACATAATGGCGCCTGTTCATCATAAGGTACATTTGCTTTAAAAAGATTCATGATCTTTTCAAGTAGAGTAGCCGAGGAAATCTAACATTAAATTTGGAACACATTTCTTACAGATCATTTTCATGCAAACTTGAAGAAAAAGATTACAAAGACACGGTTTTATTTACTTGAGGAATTAAAATAATATTTGGGGGCAAGAGCCAGAAAATATTATCCCCAATGCTTTCTTCACTAATAAACCTTAGAACAAAGTGCGAAAAGATGAATACAGTACAGAGGAAGCACAACACAGATGCTCTGAAAAAAAAGATAAAAAATGTATACCACAAAGAGACTGCAAATGCTAGTGTGTTACTAAGATTGCACAACACAAGCAGAGGGCAAAACACTTAAATGTGATATCAAACAATCGTGTAACTAATTCCCTATTAGTATACATTCATGAACGGAGAACTGCACTACCAAAACTCAAAAAATAGATTTCCATCTGGACAAAAAATCTGCTGCCAAAGTATCAGCAAGCACAACTATACTACACATAAATGTTGTGAAAAACTACCTAGGGATGATACAAACCCAAAATTGCCAACAATGTTCCTTCCCAATAGGGTTTCAGCCATTCCCCACCTGCTAGCAGTTTGGAAAAATGATACAAAACCAAAAACTGCCAAAAAACCTTAACACAGAAATTATTTTGTAACAATGTATTCGGAACATTTCTCCTAACACAGAAATTCATCGGACTCCCAAGAAAAAGTACTAGAAACTGCTCACTGCCAAAACGCCAAAACAATACTAGAATCCTAGAAACACCTACACCTGTTTCTCTGAAAACTAAAATCTACACCTGCTCCTAGAACCAAAAACAATACAGTATGGTTCAAACATTCCCCACGAAGCATTAAAAAACTACATCTGCTCTCAATGTGATTTGAGAAAGTGCGGTGGATATTCCCTACAAGTACCACACAGAAAAAAAGATCTGTAAACAACTACCTTATGCCACTCCAATCTCGAGTTCTTGATGTTTCCTATCTCAAAACAACAAGAACAAAAACAAAGAACCCTAGATGCGACCTAAAAAACAAAGAAAAATGGGAAGAAAAAGGGAGGAGGGCTCACTTTGCCGCTGTTCCCTGCCATCTCCGTCACCTCAAGCACCACCAGATCCGGTAGCCTCGCCTTTGGATTCGCGTCGCTCGAGAGAATGGAAGAACAGGGAACGGGGAGAGGAAGAGGAAGAAAATGAGAGATGCGGCTGAAGTGGCGAGTGGGGATTCAGTCTCTCGGGAGGAAAGGCTGGGCCCAACAAACAACGCTCCACGCGGCCCGACAACGTGCGACGCGCGCACATGGGCTCGACAACGCTACACGGGCCCCAACAACGTGCGACGCGCACGGCTCGACAACGCGACGCGAAACAAACACGACAGCACCCGATCGCGAATTTTAAAGACAACAGCATCGGACGGTGGTAGACTTAGATGTGTGATAATATATTACATCTAGATGTGAAATAGCAAAACTGATGAAACAAAGTGTTTTGCACTTGTTGGCTCGTTCCACATCGCACCAGACTAGCGTAGTAGTATAGTATATCACGTGGCAAGGGTGATTACCAATCTACAAATCAAACCTAGCTAGCGTAGCGTAGCCACCGTAACTCCGGCCGGCATGGCACCCGACACGCCGACGGCGTCCAAGAGAGGCAAGCGCGTGCCATCCACCGCGGCCAGCCTGCCGGAAGAGATCGTGTCCGAGATCCTGCTGCTGCTCCCGTCCAGGTCCATCCTCCGGTTTCGCGCCGTCTGCCGCTCATGGGCCGCCTGCTCTCCTCCCCGGCCTTCAAGGACGTTTACGCCGCCAAGGCCCATGCCCGCGCCCGGCGCATGGACACGTTTGTCGTCTTCGCACCGTCACCCAATGCCAACGGATCGACGGCCGTCTACTCCTGCGCTCAAGGCACCTCCGACGCGGATCCACTCTTCACCATCGACCACATGCGGGTCGACTTCATGTGCTTGTCGAGCAAGCCGTGCCATGGCACCATGCTCTTCTCGGACACCCGCTCCGGCGTCTATTGGGTGTGTAACCCCAGCACCGGAGAGTGTGTCCCCATGCCGAAGCAGCACCGTGACTTGATACAATCGAGCGCCGGCTTGGTCTACGATGATCGGACCAAAGAGCGCAAGGTGGTCCATCTCTTCAGCAAAGATAGGGATCTCCACTGTGAGATTTACACGCTCTGTGTCCCCAATGAGAAGTGGAGGCCGGTAAACCATGACGTAGAGCTGTTGGTGGGATCAGAGATCATGACAAAACTCATCAACGCCCTGCAAACTCAAGACTCGGTGACAAAGACACCTCCGGTGTTTGCAAATGGATGCTTGCATTGGCTAGTATACCCTAATAGTATGGATATGCAAATGGACGTTGTTCTTTGCTTCTCCGTCGCCACAGAAACATTCCAATTGCTCAATGCGCCTGCAAGTGTGCAAGTGGCAGAGTACAGTGAATTGGACGAGTATTTGCCGGCAGTCCCAATGCATCTAGCGGAGCTAGAAGGCTCGTTGTGCCTGGTCCATGATCTCTGCCGACGAGGGCAAGCTAGGAGTTGGCTGGATGTATGGATGCTCAGGGATCCTGCTGCCAGTGAGTGGTCACTAGACTATCGCATCGCTGTCACACCTCTTCTAGCGCTGGATCTACATAGCCCCCGGTTCATCACTATCCTCTGGTGCTCTAGTGGAGGCGACAGTTGTGCGGGCAATGATCAGGAGAAGAGAAAGATACTGATCGCTACATCACACCACCAGGTCCATGCTTACAATCCAGACAATGGGGATATCGAACTTGTACTCTCTGCTCCTGAAACTAATGTCCGAATCAGCCAAAAGGAGTCAGCTGCCGCGCTTTGGCTTGGTCTATACGAGGACAACTTAGTCCGGATTGAGGGGGGAAATCGTCAGGAGAAGGAGGTGCTATCGGTTGTTACCAAGATCCTAGTGCGGCTTTCGGTCAAGTCTATCGCTCGGTCGATGGTGGTATGCAGGCAATGGTGCTCACTTATTGAGAGTGAGAGTTTTGTTACAACACACATGTCAGAAAAGAGACCGACGAGGATTTTGATGATCAATAATGGTCGTGCTCGGCGTGCTTTCTTTGACTTTACCTCAGTGAAGAATTGGCTTCAAGCTGCAGGCCCCGCTCTTGCAGACACTCTTGTCAATGATAAGATCATATGCTCCAAACCGTGCCATGGACTCAATCTGATAAGCACCTACACCGATGACTTTATGTGCAACCCATGCACCGGTGCCACCAAGTGTCTCGGAAGACATGGAAAATCAAACTTCACACCAGCTGGACACCATCACCATCATGCATTTTCAGTCGGTAGAAACATTGGTTTCGGTTTCGACCAGTCAACTAGAGAGCATGTTGCCGTCGAGATAGGCTACATCAAGGGTACTTTGGCTTGCATGATCAAAACGAGCAGCGAAAAGCAGTGGATCTGCATTGGCAAGCCTCCGATGATGGTGAGTGATATGCCACCCGCACATGTCGACGGAACTCTCTATTGGATGAGCGATTGCAGACATGAGCGCGTCATTGTTGCCTTGGACATATCTGCCCGTGCGTTCAGCACCCTTCCATGTGAACCAAGCTTGAACAATGATGTTCGCCACACATTTCTCGTTGAGCTAAAGGGAACGCTATCGCTCGTGACCGTGAATGCCAGGGTGGGAGAGATGGACATATGGATGAACCCCAAGAAGGACTCCTCATGGGTTGGTGTATACAAGCTATGCCTCGATGAGCAGCACAATTATTCTCTCAAGACAGGTCAGGTGGTGATGCCGATGGAGATAGATGGTGCTAATGATGGAAGGATCATGTTGAACTCAGGGCGAGCTTTAGGCTACTACGACAGCAAGATGGGAACGATGGACAACCTATACTCCATGGGCCAGCTGAATCTTCCCCGGAGTAGACGAGTAGTTTGGCCTTCCCTATCTTGTGCCAGGAGAGCCTGGTTCGCATTCAGGAGGATGAACCTCCCAACCGAGCCACGCTGTCTGGTCGTCCTGAAGAATGCAGAAGGTGCGACCATCCAGGGCATGCTGATGCAACGCCAGGCCGAAGAAGACCCATACTGCTCAAGTGTGAGGGGTGGTGCCTGTGTTGACATTGGTGTCATCTACCGGAGCTGTTGCAGGAGAATATTGTGTGTGAGTTGCCAACGGAGCTGCCTAGAGCATTCCCCGAACCATATTATACGACTCGACCCTGTCTTTCCAACCTCCGATTGTGACGTGACCATGGTACGCCCCGATAGTACCTTGCCCTTTTGCCACCCATCTATGCCAGGTCCGGTGTTCATTTCACTACTAGAAAAAAGGCTGTTAGTGGCGCACCAGTTTTTGCTATTAATGACGCACTATAGGTGCGTCACTATTAACACGCCACTAGTAACAAATAGTAATGGCGCACCTCTGATGCGCCATTAGTATCCCAAATAATAGTGGCGCATCACATAATGTGCCATTACTATGTCCAACAGTGCGCCATTACTATGCCTCCTAGGGGGCCATATTTACCTTCACGTATGCCCCCAAGTGCGCCATTACTATGCCCCATAATGCGCCACTGGTATTTAGCCTTGGTGCGCCACTAATGCTCAATATGGTGCGCCACAACTGGGGGCCATATTTGCCTTCACCTATGCCCCAAGTGCGCCATTACTATGCCCGATAATGCGCCACTGGTATTTATCTTGGTGCGCCACTAATTCTCAATATGGTGCGCCACTACTATGAATATTAGGAATTATTATTTTTCGCTTTTCTGGTATTTGCATAGGTTACAAAATACGTTACAGCACAGAATATAAACATCACACAATAGAATTCATCATATTAGTCTCCAAATTCGAAATAGCGAATAAAGTTCAAACATTAGCCAAGTTTAGGTCTCGAGACATTAGCAAAGTTCATCATATTAGCCGAGTTTGTCGTCACATTACAAAATCGATATCGATCATCTAAACTACCATCACATAGAAGAGAGCTGCGGTCACGATGAGCATCATCGCGATGAAACTGGTCTTCATCCGGTTCCTCCTCCGCTCCCTCCTCTCTCCCGCTAGATAGCGCGTGTATCTAGCTTCCGCCTTCGCCCTAGTGGTGTACCCTTTGTAACTGTTACCGTTGAAACGGTGAACCTGTCTCCGACACTCCTCCCAGTCGTCGTAGACTCCGGGAACCTTACCCTTGTACACGACATACGACAGCATCTCTATGCACTAGACAAACAAAACGTTAGTAGCAATTCACAGATGATATATAAGCAATATATAAGTATGCAACAAAAGGATCGGAAGAGAAAAGCAACATATTAATAGCACGATTCATGGTCCTACTAATAAATAGCATCGATTACATATAAGTTGAACGACTGTCTAAACTAAAGAGACATACAAGTTTATTAAAGTTTAATTACAACATGAGCTAATCGATATTTCAGAACTACCTACTAATAAATAGCATCGGTTACATATAAGTTGAACGATTGTCTAAACTAAAGAGACATACAAATTTATTAAAGTTTAATTACAACATGAGCTAATCGATATTTCAGAACTACATAGCATCAATACTTTCGACTCGACTAAGGGACCGGAGCATGGATGAAGCCGCCGTCTTTCGTGATGGTCATGAATGTGCGGTCGTTGTCAGCCTGCATTTGTAGCGTTGTTTCTATTTCACTGTTGGACGGTTGATATTTGAGGTAGAACTGCCCCGAGGTACGAAGGACATCTTGATAGATGATTTCCGCAAACTCCGACTGGATGCGAAAGAATTCTTGTCTGATGTCCTCGTCCTGGATTGCCGACAAGCGTGCGGCCCAATCTTTGAGATTATTTGGTAGCATAAGGTGATTATGGTCCCGTACGATCGCCCGCATGTGATGGAGGGGGTAGTAGGCATCCTTCTGACTGCCAGGCGGCTGCTTGACGCAGGGGAACGTCGTTACGTGGGTGAACACGTGCTTGCCGTACCTACAAATTGGCCTCCTGAAGGTGCCTCCAGATTTGGCGTAGCCGGGGAGAGCATCATCAAGAACTTTCTTCATATTTGTGTAGTCTTTCTTCGACTGACGGTCCGAGTCGAAATACGTGGCCATGGAATATTTCGGGCTTAAGAGGATGAGTGTGCAATGTGTGTCACTGCACAAAACACGGAATGTTAGAAGAAAAAAAGAACGATCGAAATCTAAGAAATCATATGTTACGGGGCGGTGAGGGGATGACTTACTCGGAAAAGTAAGGCACGAGGAAGTTATCCTTATCTGGGTTCGCCAGAATGACGCCTTCGAGGTATGAACTCGCGACTTGCCGGTCCCCAGCGCTGCCCAAGATCTTGGCACGCATGTAGAAGGGGTCGACTATCACGATGTCCGTGGTCTTGTCTCTAATGATCCGCATCTCCATACTGAGCGAAAATAGCCGAATGAAGGTGTAGTGCAGCGGATGAAGGTTAAACATAGCGAAGATGTCATCAAACCGCAGGACGATCATACGCCCGATGGTGCTATCGACAAAGCCCTTGCCCTCTGGCACCTTGGCCGCAAAAACCGGGTATGCCACATCATTCTCGGAGAGACGCCGCTTCTCCATAGAAAGAACACTGTCATGCAGACTCCGCATAGCACCGGTTGCAGCATTGAGCAGATTAATCGGTAGCATCGGCCTACCCGCCACATGCACCCTCCTCGAGATATCCTTAGGTATTGGTGGCCCGTCCTGAGGACGGATCGTACTCGGTGCCGGCTGGCTCGCACCCTTGTTATTTTTTCTTTTCCGTCCCTTCTGCTTCTTCTGCTGTAATGGGATCGAGTTCTGCTCAGAGACCACCTTCTTGAGTGTGTTGGGGCTGATAATATTTCGCACCTCGGCTATTTGAGTCTCGGTGAAGGCGGCAGCTGGAGGCGTCTCCTGAGAACTGAACGCCAGACGACGCCTGTTGCAATTGGGTTTCTCCGCGGTACCAGCTAGATCGCGATCGTCTTTTGCAGGGTTGGGTTCTTGACAAGGAGGCCCCAAGAATTCGTCACCGTACCCATGTTCGTTGAAGTACTTATCGACGTTGGAAAATGTACCATCGTCGTCGTCCGGATCCTGTGCCATATGCATGTCCGGATCAGCTGACGGCGGTAGCGTTGCGGCGGTCTTGCCATGGCTTGGCGTCGGCACGACTGGCGGTGTTGTCTGTGGGGTGGTGTCCCCCGCCCCCAAACGAATCTGGCTCTTCGGCCAAAGCATGGACCAGCTTAAGCAGGCGCTGAGGGTCATCACATCATCTTCGTCGGCCCCAGGGGGTCGAAACGGAGGTAACAAGTCGTCGCAGCCCCGCAGCACCCGAACCAGTTGAACCCTATACACGGTGGGTGGCATCGGATTACCGTGGAACACGCGGTTGCCCGGTTGAACGATTTTGGCCTTGGCGACATCGATCAACTCGCCGTCCACGAAGTGCAGGAGAGTGCATGGAACATCGGCGGCGCCCTGCGAAAACATGTAGGGCGTCAGGGATGCCCAGTCAAAGGCAAGGAGATGAAGTCATCGGCCGAGGCTTAGTTACCGTGATGGCGTCGAGCTAGGCTAATGTCGAGGCACCGCCAACGGCGGGCGTGCAAGTGACGGAGGGGCCGCTTGCTGCCGAGGTGCCGGCCGACGTATTCTTCCCACACCCGGGTGCATTAAGCTCCAATGCCGGCGCCGACGCCGGAGACACCAATGCCGCCTCCGCCGGAGACACTAATGCCGGCGCGTTGTGCGAGTTGCTTCCCGTGAAGCTGGGAATCGGGGGCGGCCCCTGTTGGCCGCCCGCAATCCATGCCTGCAGCCCCTCAAGCAAGGTAGGCATAATGGCGGTGATCGTCGCTCCCAGTTGGTCTCGCACTTGCTCTTGGACTATCTCCGGAATCCGCGCCACTTGTGCCTTGAGTTCTTTAACCTCGCGCTCCTGGCTTTCCGAGCTGGTCTTTCTCTCCTTTCGCCCAGCCTTATAGTATTCCGACCATTTCGTGGACAAGCCTTTGCCGGCCACACGACTAGCTGACGACGGCTTACTGAACTTATCCTTGTGTTTCATTACGTTCAACGCCCTATTTAAAGTGGTGTCCCAAGGGGCAGACGGGGAGCTCTGAGACCCCGCGCTACTGCTATTAGTTTCCTGCGGAAGGAACGTGAACCATTTAGAAATTTGGCTTCATTAATTAGAATGCAACCATATGGAGCTAATTACGCGGGGGTGTATTCCTTACCAGAACAAGCTCAAGCGCCTTCACCTTCGGATCCGTGGTAAGCTCCTTTGTTACCGGGTCCACCTTGTACCGGGCCCTGACATAGTTCTTGGTCTGCTTTTCATGGTATTTATCGAAGAGGGGCGGTAGGCCTTGCTCGGCATGCTCCGCGTCCTCCTTGTCCCATATAGGTTCCGCCACTCTGTAACCGCCGGGACCGAGTTTGTGGACCCCTAAGTTCAAGTCCCGCATATCTTTCCCCCACTGACTTGATTCCGCGGATGCGTTGCTCTCGCACTTGATCTTGAACTCCAGGTAGTCAGCTTCGCTGATCGAAGGATTTGTCTCCTTGATCTTCTCATAACTATCACCACTTAGAATCCTTCTCTTCACCGCGGCTCTCCAAGTAGCCAGGGCCGTGCTCATCTTCGTGAGGGCGGCACTGTTCACTTTATTCCCTGAGAGGCGTGTGTTTGCGAAGTCACCGGGGAACTTGTATCATTCGTGCAGCTTCGTGAAGAGGAGGTTGCGCAAATTCCCTCGGTCACGATGCCTTAGGTTCTCGGTGTTGATCGAGACGGTGCTCCGGAGAATGCACCCGAGTTGTCCCGCGTACCCACTGACTAATTCTTTGGGCGCCGTTGGATGCCCACTGGAGGACACTTCAGTAAATTCCTCCTTGACGGTGCCGAGCATGTTCGGGCGCCGGTCCTTCCGTTGCCTCTTCGGTTGGCTGCCATCTGTGCATGCGCTGCCATCATCAGTGGTGGCATCCCCGGCGGCACCATCAGTGGTGTCATCCCCGACGCGACTATGGGTTGTGTAGTCGGGATCGGTGTCTTCCGCGGCGTCCTCATAGCGGTGAGGTTCTTCCTCCATCTCCTGGGACAGCTCCCAGAATGACTTGGCCGAACCGCCGGCCTCATCGTTGTCGGCCATGTTTGCTCTAAATAGGAAAAAAGGCTAGAATGATTAATTGTAAGACGGTGGCTTCGGTTGAGAATCGGGCACCTTCTAGGTCAAGAAAATTGGGCATGACCTTTGCTAATTTTCTTGACCTAGGAGTGCCCCATTCTCAACCGAAACGGAAATTAATCAACATTTCAGGAGAAAGGGGTAACTATTTGTCAACATTTCAGCAGCGGCACAGTGGCCATCGTGGCATGCCATGAGAGAGGCCTGATGGTTGACACAGTGAGAGAGGCATGAGGCCTGACGCTGAATCAATTCTCCAATTACACTAAATCAATTTCTATCTGCGCTTACTACTAATGGATCGTTATCACAATTCTGAAATGGCAAAACAGTCATATGAACAAAGCTGGTATTCAGAACTGCAATGAAAAGAGAGCAAAGCGAGTCCTCCTATTATGCAACCAATAATGAGAAACCCTTTCCAGGCTATCGGCTATATTTCAGTCAAAGATCTATCTATGAGCCCCACATGAGTTGACTGACCAAACATAAAACTCGAAAACAGAACATCAATCAAAGAAAATAAATGACAGGGCCGCAGGGGTCTACGCATGTTGAAATTATCCTTTGTCAGAGGTCAGTTATTGACAAGGAGCGGCAGAAAAACATGTATTCAGGTATTCCAAATGTGTCAAAGGGAGTAAATCTGGAATCTGTCACAGGTAGCTACCATCAGTAATACTAGTAACAAGATGCAGGGACTATTAATAATCTGTCAAAGTTAGGTGCTTACTAGTTATAAGTCCCAAGAACGAAGGGCAACAATCATATATTTCAGGAGCCTCTGAGCAATGTGACGAGTTCCTAACCCCAAAAGCAATGACGCACATTTCGTCAGTGGAAGCAGCATCAAATCAGAACAAATAATTTCCCTTGGCCGACGCTGGCAATATTGGAGCCAGCGGCTGACGATGGCAATTATTTGGGGATGCTTAATCAACGCAGAGCTCATGGGTGAAGAAATTCGGTTCAGATTTACTGAGTGCAAATTCTCGATCAGATTAATCGTAGCCCATGGATTAGAAGGATAAATCATGGCTGGCTGGCTTACCTCGTCGTCGCCGCCGGGCGCCGGGCCGGAGGTTCCACTTCGCGGCGGCCCCGGCGAGCGAGAAGGGGGCTTAGCCGGGCAGGGTGGTCCAGTCGCTGTACAGCCCGTGGGAGCGGGTGGGTGCTCGGCCGGAGGCGAAGCATCGTCCTAGCCCTAATCCTCGCCGGTGGCAAAGTCGTCTGCCTCGCCCTCACCCCACTCCCTCCTCTCCGTCGATCCGCTCTCCGGCCCAGTTGGTGTGAGGCGGGAGGGGCCGCCATGGGGCGAGGAATGGGGACGGAGGGGGGCGCGCGCCATGGGAGGGGGCCGCTGGTGGGAGGGAGGGAGGGAGGGAGGAGGCGCCACGGGAGAGGAGCACGAGGAGGCGCGGGGAGGAGCGAGGGTGCGGGGATGCGTAGAAGCTTACCTGGGCCGCCGTCGTCGCCGGGGTTCCGCCGCCGCGCGCTCGTCGAGCTACTAGAAATGGAAATGAGGGTGAGGGGGCGGCTGGGTCTTGGATATTACTGGGGGAGGGTTAGCAATGGCGCACCTTTTAGGGGTGCGCCATAAAAAGGGGTATATCAATGGCGCACCTTTTAGGGGTGCGCCGTAAACACCGTGATAGCAATGGCGCACCTTCTCCTGGTGCGCCATTACTAACTTTTTTTTTTATTTTTTTGGATTTTTAGTTGCATGTAATAATTTAAGATTTGAGATAAAAGAAAAGGAAAATGCAAATGGAGTGATAAAACCATTGTGCAAAGATTTAGAATTAGATGACATGGTTGAAATCAAGTGATACATGTAATAATTTAGTTGCATGTAATAATTGAGCTTGCCACTGACACACACATGCAGCCGACACGTCGTGATTCGATCTTAGCTATCTTTTCATAATCTTCTTGCCCTTCTTTTTCGCAAATGGAGTTCTTCTCTTGAACGGACGTCCTTTAGGTAGGGTGGTCCTGCTTCTTCTTGTGGTGTATGGTACTTCATCGTCGTCGTCATCTTCCATCTTCGGGTCGCCGTACTTGTCGAAGTCTTGCTCATTGGCGACTCCATCCATTCCGATGATGTTCCTTTTGCCTCTCCTCACGACAACACGACTGGGCTTTGACGGGTCGGTAGTGAAGAAGCATTGGTCCACTTGGGAAGCCAGTACCCATGGCTCATTTTTCGCGGTGACGTTTGCGCCCGCGGTCTTGGATTTGGCTTCGGGTATAACCATGGTGGTGAAATACCGGTCTTCTTTTAGGACGCTCTTGGCCCATCTGACACGGAACATCGGGACCTTCTCTCCAGCGTAGCTCAGCTCCCAGATCTCCTCGATCCTTCCGTAGTATCTGTCCTTGTCGTTACCGGTGTAGGATTCCATCGTTACCCCGGAGTTCTGATAATCGCTCTTCATGTCCTTTTCCTCGGTGTAGAATGTGTAGCCGTTGATATCGTACGCCTCATAGGTCATCAGGTTGTGCTCGGCGCCCTGTGACAAGGCGAATATGAGTTTTTCTTCCACGGAAGAATCCTCATGTAAAGGGTACGACAGAAGCTTCTCCTTGAACCAACGCGTGAAACATGAGTTGTGCTCTTTGATTATATCTCCGTCCGTCCTCTGTTGGCCTCGGTCATTGTACGTCTTCTCAATAAAGGTTTTGTGCTCTACCACCCAAGGATCGACCACGTCTATGTGTTGTAGCGCGACTAGGTTTGCTCTTTCAAAGTCGGCGAGTCGACCCTTGAAGTCGACATGCATTTCGCGGCGACCCTCGCGGTGACCCCATCCAGCGAGCCTGCCGAGGTGCCTGTTGACAGGCAGACCAACAGGGTTCTCGATGCCTAGATAATTCGTGCAATAGGAGATGCACTCTTCGGTCAGAAAGCCCTTGGCTATGCTTCCATCTGGACGTGCCCTATTGCAAACGTATCCTTTGATGACACCATTCATCCTTTCGAATGGCATCATGCTGTGCAGGAACGTCGGCCCGAGTTGGATGATATCCTCCACGATATGGACCAGCAGATGCACCATAACGTCGAAGAATGCGGGCAGGAAGTAGATCTCAAGCTCGCATAGTATCACCACGATCTCTTCCTGTAGCCTTCTGAGTTGCCTCACGCCAACCGACTTCCGAGAGATGACGTCGAAAAAGTTGCATAGGCCAAATAGCGTTTCACGGACGTGCGCGTCCATGATCCCACGGATTGCAACTGGAAGTATCTGCGTCATCAGCACGTGACAGTCGTGAGACTTCATCCCGCTGAACTTCTGCTTCGCTGAGTCTAGGTATCTGCTTATCTTCGCCGCGTAACCGTAAGGAAGTTTTACTCCTACGAGGTAGGTGAAAAACTGCTCGATCTCCTCCTGACTTAGAGTGAAGCACGCGGGAGGGCAGTCATATTCGATCTTCTTGGCCTTTTTGCCTTTGCGACAACTTTCCGTGTCCTTCGCCTCATCATCATCATCATCATCATTAGGGCGTTTTGCGTGAAACTCCTCCCTGATGCCCATTGATTGCAAGTCTGCCCTTGCTTTCGGCCCATCTTTGGTCCTCTCTGGCATGTTGAGCAGGGTACCAAGCAGACTCTCTCACACGTTCTTCGTGATATGCATGACATTAAGGCTGTGAGGCACACGGAGGATCTTCCAGTACGGCAAGTCCCAGAAAACAGACCTCGTTTTCCATACCTTCAGCAGCGGCTCTGGCGCCTTTCGCTTCTTTCCCGGCGGTGGGCACTCTTTCCAATTTTTCAACAGCTCGTCTATTTCCTCGTCGCTCCTCGTACGCGGGCGTCTTCCGGGTTCGGTTTCACCATCGAACAGATCCTTGCGTTTTCTCCATGCGTCATCGTCGCTAAGCCACCTTCGATGTCCCATGAACACAGTTTTCGAAGACTCGGGATCTCTATCTAGCTGGCGATACATTGTGTCATCCATGCACCTGACGCATGCACAAAATCCGTGGACCACCTGCCCCGCGACATATCCGTAACCGAGATAGTCGTGCACCGTCGTGAGCAGTGCGGCTCTCATAGGGAAATATTCTTTCGCTGCGGCGTCCCACGTATTGGCTGGCGTTTTCCATAGCGTGTCTAGCTCCTCTTTCAGCAGCCCCAGATACAGATTGATGTCGTTCCCTGGTTGTTTCGGCCCTTCAATTAGCATACTCATATGAATGTACTTCCTCTTCATGCACATCCAGGGGGGAAGGTTGTACATCCACACAAACACAGGCCAGGTGCTATGTGTGCTTCTCTGGCTGCCAAACGGATTGACTCCATCGGTGCTTGCGCCCAGCACGATGTTCCTTGGATCGTCCTCAAATTCTGGGTGTTCGAAGTTCAACGCTTACCACTGGCTCGCATCCTTAGGGTGACTCAGCATCTTGTCTTTTTTATTTATCTCCGGATCATTTCCGTCATCTTCTCGCTTCTTCTCCTCCCTATCCGCGTGCCAACGCAGGAGCTTTGCTAGCTTAGGGTCCGCGAAATACCGCTGCAGACGAGGAGTGATCGGAAAGTACCACACCACTTTTCGAGGAGCTTTCTTCCTCTTCTTGTATCGAGTGACGCCGCACACCGAACATATGATAGACTCCGCGTGCTCGTCCCGATAAATGATGCAATCGTTCATGCACACATGGTATTTCACGTGCGGTAAATCCAGAGGACACACGATTTTCTTCGCCTCCTCGAAACTGGTCGGACACTTGTTCCCCTTGGGAAGACGTTCGTGCCAGAATGACATGTTCTCGTCGAAGCATGCGTCGGTCATTTTGTGTTTTACCTTCATCTCCAGAGCCATGAGCGTTACTTTCAGGCGGGTATCCTCGGGCCTGCATCCTTCATACAATGGAGTAACCGCGTCTATCTCCAGTTGATCCAGCTTGGCTTTCTCTCGGGCGGCAGCTCTTGCGTTACCCGTCTGCTTGAGAAGCAGCTCTTGAATATGAGGGTCCTGCACCCAGCCCATCGATGGTCCATCGTCGTCTGCTCCGGCATCTTCATCTTCATGATCATGCCCTTCGTCTTGATCTTCCTCATCATCATGTCCGGCATCTTCTACATGATGACTGTGTCCTGCATCTACTTCGTGATCATGTCCTGGAGATTCTTCGTCTTCTCGCCCGCCCTCGCCGCTATTGTCTTGCTGCCCTTCCTTATTTCTTGCCCGGCCCCCATGGACGACTTCATAATCATCTTCATCACCTTGCCACTGATAGCCATCCATGAAACCACGCAAGAGCAGGTGGTTCCGCACCTGTCTGGAATCCGGGTCCATAAGGCTCTTCAGCTTGCATCTTCGACACGGACATCTTATCTCCGTCTCGTTCTTTTGAAGCATCTCGGCCTTCGCAGAGCTCAAAAACCTATTCACGATGCCTTCGGTCATCGTGCGGACCATGGTCGCCTGCGGGGTAGAGCAAAACGATATTTTAGAACCAAAAACAAATTTGGCATGACTTTGCCTAAAAATAGGACAAAAAAAATGCATAGTGCCAAATTCTCGCCGAAACGGAAATGAATCAACATTCCGGCAAAATATTGGCAACTATCGCATTTCAAATACCGGTACCTGCAAACACAAACATATGCAACACCACAAACATACGTAGATCTAGGCCATAAAAAGTGTGTACGTTGTTGGAGGGAGAAAAAAGTAGATCTAGAACATAAAGAAAGCTTTCCCCTTACTTACCTATCAAAAAAAGAAAATTTAACCACTTAATTTGGGTGAATCTATGGTGCAAATAAGGTGAGGAGGAGGAGGCAGCCGAGACCAAGCTTGATAGAGGTGGAGAGAATGAAGTGGGAAAAGTGAGTGTGGTAGGTGGCTGTCAAAAATATCTAGCTGCTCTTAGGTTACCAATGGCGCACCTCCTAAGAATGCGCCATTGGTAACCAGGGTTACTAATGGCGCACCTGGTGTGTGATGCGCCATTACTAATTTTGAAAAAAAAAAATTGAAAAAAAAATTGTTAGTAATGGCGCACCAAACCACCACTGATAAGTCTGGGGAGGAGGATGTGCCCAGAAGAAACTTAGCGGTGGCGCATCACACACAAGATGCGCCATTAGTAATATAAACATTAGTGGCGCACCCATGTGTGATGCGCCACTGCTATTTGACAGTGGCGCATCACATACATAGTGCGCCATTAATGTCTATATTAGTTATAGCCCTTTTTCTAGTAGTACGACCAAGGACGGTGATGTGGTCCGCCATGTCTTCATCTCTCTCGAGGATTACGTGCGAAGCAGGCGGTTTTCTCATCGGGTGGAGTGTGGGTATAGGATGGAGGGAGATGTAGTCAAAGAGTCATGGGTTCGCAGATACCTAAAGCTATGATGTCAGCTCGTAACGACACATTTCTTTTGTAATGTCTGGTGTAATGGGTTTGCAGATACCAAAGGCTATGATGTTGTAACGGCACTTTTTCTTTTCTTCTAAAGTGCGGTGCAATGGCACGTCAATCTAAATATCATAATGTCGTTATGTGGTATGTTTAAAGGATCCGACTGCTCACAAGTCAGCTCTTTTCTTCTTAAAAAAAGCCTTTTCAAAGTTTTAGACCAAGTGTTACTTCATGAGCTTGCATTGATTTTTCTCTTGAAGAAAAAAGGGTGATGCAGCAAAGTAGATAAGTATTTCCCTAAGTTAAGAACAAGGTATCAATCCAATAGGAGGCACAAGCAAATCTCCAATCTATGCACATGCACAAACTAACAAACAGTTGCACTCAACGTGAAAAAGGAGTTGTCAATCCCTTCGCGGTCTCGAACAAGGATGAGATCTAATAGAGATAGGTATAAAAGATCTAATAGGACCTACTCCATTAATTGCATGATACGTGTATTTTGCGAATCTAGAAGCACCCTGTCTTCTACTCGTACTACTGTTGGTGTTGCCGGGGTCAGGAAGGGCTGAGGAGTAGGTGGTCGTGAGGGACCCGCCGTTGCCGGGCTGGTGGTGCCTCGGCTAGAATTCGCCGGAGCAATCGCTCGACTAGCCGGCTCGCTATGCTGATGAAGCCCAAGCTTGTGGGGGAAGAGAAACCCCAGCTAGTGGACCATGTTCAGTGAGCTCCGCATACAGACGACCTCTCACAACCTTCCGGCATTGAGAAAGACAGTTTTACCGCCATGTATTGCTGGACTCATCGGCTTCCTGGAATCAATCCAATAGGAGGCACAAGCAAATCTCCAATCTATGCACATGCACAAACTAACAAACAGTTGCACTCAACGTGAAAAAGGAGTTGTCAATCCCTTCACGGTCTCGAACAAGGATGAGATCTAATATAGATAGGTATAAAAGATCTAATAAGACCTACTCCATTAATTGCATGATACGTGTATTTTGCGAATCTAGAAGCACCCTGTCTTCTACTCGTACTACTGTTGGTGTTGTCGGGGTCAGGAAGGGCTGAGGAGTAGGTGGTCGTGAGGGACCCGCCGTTGCCGGGCTGGTGGTGCCTCGGCTAGAATTCGCCGCTATGCCGATGAAACCCAAGCTTGTGGGGGAAGAGAAACCCCAGCTAGTGGACCATGTTCAGTGAGCTCCGTATACAGACGACCTCTCACAACCTTCTGGCATTGAGAAAGACAGCTTTACCGCCATGTATTGCCGGACTCATCGGCTCCCTGGAATCCATGGAGGATCTCAGCGGCGTGGTCGACGGCCGCTGGATGCCGTCAGCTCGCCCCTGCGCGGCATGGCCTGCTGGGAAATAGACTGGAAAGCACAGCTGCTTTAAGATTTGTGTATCCACGTGTCATGCAATCCACACAGATGAAATTGTAGACCAGATTTTTTTTTCCTTCCCGTCACCCCAACTAAAGTCATAGGTCGCACAGCATAGAAAAAGCATAAAGAAAAAAAACGACACCTGTGCTCCAGTTTTTGAAGGCTGACTGTACATTAGGAATATAAGTCTAGAAAAGGAACGTAGAGTGCCAAATCTGGCATACTACATGTGATAGACCAAAAGATAGAATCATCCAAGTACGAATTAAGAAAATTGTCACTATCATCTATCAATCTTACTAGAAATTCAGTTTGGGCACCCAAGTTGGAAACTAGCATTCTGAATAATTTTAACTGAAAGTTTACAGTCAGGAAATGACTGGGACAAAAAAGAGACAAAATCGGCGTTCCAGTCCGCACCTTGCGCCCGCAGGCCACTTTGCCACACATGTGTGCCAGCTCTCTGCACTCTCCTAGTTAACCCACACTTTTTTTTTTGCAGAAGTAAAAAAACACCAGAAAATCTTGATCAATCCAATTGGGCACCTTTCAGGCTACAGCTACAGGTTAACTGTAACTCCCCGCAAAACAAAATAAAAAACAAAGGTTAACTCCAACTGAACTTCACATTACCATGCCATGCTCAGCTGCGCAACTGGACAACTTTCCATGTATCTGTACTGAAAGAACTCCATCTCTGTATCTGATTCGACCAAAATTTGCATTATACATGCAGATTTAGTTCTCTCCCAGCTAATAAACAAAAAAAGAACCAACGTATCCATTCGATTTCACAACTACACGTCACGAAGGATAGTATCTCTGTACAGGGAAGACCAACCCTACTCATGGTCTGCTACGACGTGATCCATCTCGAACGCAACGCAACTATCAGCGGCTGGGGCCTCCTTGAGGTAAGTTGTGACACCTTCTTCGATGTCGATGCAACATACTTCTTCAAAGCACCCCACCATCACCTGTTCGCTATCTTCAGCAAAGCCGATTAATCGAGAGCTATAAAAGTGCTGAGGAACTGGCCACCGCCTCTTTTTCCTCCAAGCAACTCCATCCAATGCAAAGATGGTGACTCGCGAGTGATCTAGAGCGGCCCAGCAAACTTGTCCATCCCTTGTTCTTGATAGTGTACTGGTCTTAACACAAGCTCCGTCTACTGATGCCGGCAAACGAATAGAATCTGCATGTCAAAGTACTATGTAAGCAAAACAACACGACTGGGAAAAAGAAGGAAAGACACCCGAATTAGACAAAAAAGTAGTGGGAGAGACGTACCTAAGAGATTTTACTCACGGCTGAAGCATAACACCCTCTGTTGTGGTGCATCCAGGAGGTACAACTTGTCTGAAGCATATAATGGTAGCCTCCTCGACTCTGGTAGTGCAGGGAATATTAGTGAGCACTGAACCCTTTGCTGAATCCACATTCCTTGCCTTGATCTAAACTCTCTTAAAGTCACATCCAGGCCCTCCCTAGAAAGCATCATCACCACAAAACGTGGACTTGCCTCTGGAACTATTGTGGCTGTAATGAGTTCTTCTTGCTGCCTGAGATCGATCAGAGGAAGTGTCACGACCCTCATTGTCGGGAAAGGTCGCATCACGTCGAACTGGTTGGCGCTGTGGTTCCTCTGAATCAGAAGGTAACCCTTCCTGCTGTCGACGATCATGTACCAGTGCAGGGCATTGTACCTTAGTGTAAGGAACCTATCTAGCATGATAGCTGCCGAACTCAACGGATGGTGACTGTCCCTCTCTGGAGCAGCGACTGATGGGCGGCCATAGCTTGGCTGAGCGATTCCGGCAATAAAGTTGCTGCTTTCCCTGAAGGCGTCGCACTCACAAGGGGACATCGCTGCTCGCACAAACACAAAGGACAAACTTACTGCATTCCTGATGCTTGCACTATTGATCCTCATCAGTATGTCCTCCAGTATGGCAAGAGGAAGGGCATTAATGCTGCATCCTGAGACTGCTGCCAGGTTTCTAGGGGCTTCACTCGTCCCTGCAGCAACCTGGACCTGTTGGTCAAGACTCCAGTTGGCTTCTGTGTCACGGAGGTATTGAACTGTGGCCCCAATGCCTTGCTGACGACGATGGAGCGCAAGATCCTCTTTAATCACATCAATCGCCTGCCCAAGAGCAAGAGTCAATAAACAAAAGTGATAAACGGTATGGAAGAAATTTCTTGTACTGCTATATTAAACCAGGCAATGATCAAGCAGACGAGAAGCGACATGAAAATCTAACAAGGTTAAAAGTAAGCACTAATACTCCATTATTAATATTCCAGGGAAAGTTAAATTTAATCAGTTAGAAAATCAACTGAGATTCATTTCAGGCATAATGATCATAATGATCATTGGTACTAATTGGTAGAGGGGTTTTTTGGGTACCAACAGTTCATTTTGTAAGAGCAAAACAAAAAAATCCTCAAGGGAAAAAAAATTCAAATTGCTAAGCCAATCACTTGAGTCTATCTAAAGAAAAGCACCAGGAAGGTATGGGTATTGGTCAAAATAAACACAACATTGACAAAAAAGAAACTGAGGCTAACTACTAGGCTAGATGCAAACAGCATATATTTGACAAATTACTCATCAGTCCATAAGTGATTTTTTTATAAAAATTAACAGCAAGAAATGAACTGTTCAGCCCTAGCATAATCACTGCATCCTTCGACTTAAACTGGTCGATGTCCACATGCTACCTGGTTAAAATCAAACGGAGTGGAGCCTAGGTCCTGAATCTCCTCTCTTGTGCTACCCGCCACCCCGGGACTGGATCGAGACATGGTAATCTCTAAACTTAAGGATGATTATGAATCAGGGGCCTGTACTAAATTGAAATAGAGTATGTTTACGTAATGAATTGAACTCAAACTGATCCTCATGCATGGCTGCAATCCTGCTGCTTTTACTGACAGAGAACCACTGCATATCCTGGGGACTAGTTTGTCTACAGTTTTTTTCTTTCAGAAAGACCGTTTTTACATAATCAGTTAGAAAATCAACTGAGATTCATTTCAGGCATAATGATCATGATGATCATTCGTACTAATTGTTAGAGGGTTTTTTTTTGGGTACCAACAGTTCATTTTATAAGAGCAAAACAAAAAAATCCTCAAGGGAAAAAAATCAAATAGCTAAGCCAATCACTTGAGTCTATCTAAAGAAAAGAACCAGGAAGGTATGGGTATTGGTCAAAATAAACACAACATTGACAAAAAAGAAACTGCGGCTAACTACTAGGCTATATGCAAACAAAATATATTAGACAAATTACTCATCAGAATATCACCTCTTCTACAGGTTTTGCCTCTTCTGCTTGCAGCTCCATTCCCAAATCTTCCATCAGATCAACCACCTGGCCAAGAGCAAGAGTCAATAAACAGAAGTGGTAAACATTATGGAAGAAATTTGGCAAATGTATGTTGTTTGCATAGCCTAGTTAGCCTCTGTTTCTTTTTTTGTCAGTCTTGCAAGAAAAACAGTTCCTAGAACTGTCGAGTTCAAGAAAGGTGATAAGTAAATAACCGAACATAATTAATGGAAAACTTTGCGGGCAACTACACCCAAAAGTTTCAAAAAGTTCTCCAATGACGGGAGAGTAATTTGCATGTTTCCTTCATCCTCCTGCTGCTGCAGGAGAATACAAATTATGTCCATAAGTGATTTTTTTATCAAATTAACAGCAAGAAACGAACTGTTCAGCCCTAGCATAATCACTGCATCCTTCGACTTAAACTGGCCGGTATCCACATGCTACCCGGTTAAAATCAAACGGAGTGGAGCATAGGTCATGAATCTCCTCTCTTGTGCTACCCGCCACCCCGGGACTGGATGGAGATATGGTAATCTCTAAACTTAAGGATGATTAAGAATCAGGGTACTGAACTAAGTTGAAATAGAGTATGTGTATGTATTGAATTGAACTCAAACTGATCCTCATGCATGGCTGCGATCCTGTTGCTTTTACCGACAGAGAACCACTGCATATCCTGGGGACTAGTTTGTCTACAGTTTCTTTCTCTCAGAAGGACCGTTTTTACGGTACCCTATACTGCTAGTGGTGAAGAGAGCAGCATAACAATATCCCACCGTTGATTTCCTTGGGTTAGTAAAAGAGCTCAGAAGGAAAGTAAGTTTGGGTAAGAGAGAAATCGGCTTTGATGATGAACACACCTCTTCTGCACAAGCCCCCCCCCCCCCCCCCCCCCCCCACCCACACACACACACACATCACCCTGCAGCCTCATTTTCCTTTGTCGATCCTCCTGCTGCTGCTTCAGGCGAGGCAGAATTAGTCCCAGAATAAGTCACGAACAGAACATGAAATTGGAATGGAATTTCTTGAAGAAGTTGTAAATCGACCCAGCTACGGCGAAAGGAAGAACCAGCACTGCCACAAGATGAACTCACCTCCTCTGCCCAATCACCCCCAGCTTCCCGGGTCTTCCTTTTTTTAGTTCCCGCGTCCAGCTCGTGCTGCAGCTTGACAAAGAACAAAGGAAGTCAATCGAGAAGCAAAGAGAATTAGAGCAATTTTCCTTGGAATTGAAGTTTGAACTTACCCGCTCGGGCTCGTTCATGTCCGTGAGCTTGAACTCGTGGGGCGGGCGGAGGGACACGCCCTGCTCGTTGGTGTCAGCCTGGAAGTACCCGCCCCCGTCGGGCTGCTCCATACCAGAAGAAGAGAGGGGGGACGGGAGGGAGGGAGAGGAAGGTGGAAGCTTCAAAATCAACCATCAAGAATCAAATAAGTACTCAAACGGAATTTCTTGAAGAAGTTGTAAATCCGCCCAACTACGGAGCATAATCAACGAAATCAAGATAGCCTCAAGATGAACTGACCTCATCCTCTGCAGGATCCCGCCCCCCATTTTCCCGCGTCTTGCTTTTCTTGGTTCGCGCGTCCAACTCCTGCTGCAGCTTGACAAAGAACCAAAGAATTCAATCAAGAAGCTGCGAGAATTTGAGTAATCTCGCTTGGAGTTTCAACATCGAAGTTTGAACTCACCTTCTCGGGCTCGTTCATGTTCGCGAGCTGCAGCTCGTCGGGCGGGCGGAGGGATACGCCCTGCTCCTTGTCGTCAGCGTGGAGGTAGCCGTCTCCATCGGGCTTTTCCATCCCCGCGGCAGAGAGGGAGGAAAGGAGGAAGGGAGAGGCAGGCGGAAGTTTCTTGATTTGGGACGGTGTTCGTCGCGGGCGTTTCTTGATACTCTGCTTACGACGGTGCTCGTCGCCTCGTCGCGGGGGAGAAGAGAGGCAGGAAGAAGAAGAGGGGCTGTTTCGATTGCTGTTGTTTCAGCGCTAAAAGCCCGTTTTTTAAGTCTAGTATTGTCTCGGCACGGAGGAAAAGTGAAATTAAGCCCACGGCGGCCTGCGAATGGTTACATTCTTACGGGCCTGCTAACTGAGAGAAGCAAGCCTTGTTCTTTTCCCACATACACAAAAAAAAAAACATGCCTTGTTCTTTCTTTTACTGCTATTAGTGATGTTAAACTTAAAGTTTATTTTTATTTTAATCTAAGAAAACTTTTTAAATGTTTATTAATGGTCAGGGGAGAGGTGTTGTCACATATACACTTTATTTTATATAAGAATATATTTACATTAAAAGAAATACTCCCTCTGTAAAGAAATATATTCTTTACGCAGGGAGTACATACAGAACAAAATGCTTATTTAATTATAGTATACTAATATTAACGGGAAGCCCATCCCATGAAATAACCCACAGGTAAAACTTATGGATAAAAAAAGAGCCAGCAACCCATAGTACCTTGGCCATTTAGGTCGGGTGCCCATGGGCAGATTGCTCAGCTTGGCTCGCCACAGACTTCAGGGGTTACTTCGCCAAGTGCGTCACCCGCTCCGAGATAGACCGCATCTTGGGGGGAGGGGTCGGCTTCCGTGGAAGGCCAACAGGGGAAATGTGTCACGATCCCATTAACTGCTGCTGCCTCTGAAACTCAAAACTGTAGTGTTCAAGGTCAGTTAACTGATGGCGGTCTGAAGACGAGATGCAAGCCAGCCAAGGCTTTGGTGCGACCAACTTCAGCCCGGCGCACCACTCGCGTGGTCCGGCCGAACCAGAAGTTCACAAGGCCAGCGTGGACACGATGAGTACAAGGACAAGGGAGCAGGCACACGCGAAACCTGAAGAAGATACTTCCTCATCTCCCTGTAATTCTGAATCTCGCCTACTCTGCACTCTTCTCTCCTCGTTCTTGTTTCCCCTTGTACTCAGACTGAATTCCCAGACTCGACTCTGTACTTGTAAGATTTTTCCAAAAACTTTGTGAGATTAGGAGTTGTTCGTGTGTGATATTTGGGTTCTTGACACGACAACCAATTTTCAACAGGCTTGCATGTAAGATGTAACAGTGAACTAACTGTACTAAGGCCCAGTATGTCTTGAACGTATGCAAGTTAGGACGTAATGCGGGTGCTTTTCTTGCTTCGTGAAGTGCAAATTGTTAGGATGTCATGATTTTCTTTAACATAAACTTACCTATGTGATGCAATTAATTACCAGATATAGCACCTAATTAATGTTTCAACTCATGCCATTTTTTAAACTAACTGATATAGATAAAAGCTACTCCCTCCGATCCAAAATAAATGTCGCAGTTTTGAACAAACACTTATTTTGGATCGGAGGGAGTATATACAGATGCAACATCCATCATCTGGATTCACTTTATTCTTCATCTAGTACTCCCTCCGTCCCGTAATATAAGAGCATTTTTGACACTATACTAGTGTCAAAAACGCTCTTATATTACGGGGCGGAGGGAGTCGGTTGCAAGTTGTAAGCTTCTAATTGAACTTCTAAAGCATGACCATTGGTCCATGCTTAACTAGGAGCAGTATCCCTAAACTGGTTCATTTTCATAATATCAAGGCAAGCTGGACACACTATAAGTAACTGAGTTTGATGTTCAGTCAGTAACAAAAATAGTACCAGAAGGAAAGGTTGGTTGAAGTGGCCATGGAGTGCCTGAGCTCTAAAGAAGCACGTCGGTGTAGCAACCTAGAGATTAGAGACATCCGATAATCACTGTGATAATCAGATATCACTGTTGCCACTGTGAACTCGAATATTAATTTTCATAGGAATTCTGGAGATGTATAACTGAATGAGAGAATTGTAAAACCGAGACAAGTTTGAAGCATTGAGCACCGATGATTGACATACATACCTGTGAAGACTGAATAGTGAGCATACATGCCAAGGCAATGAACCAGTTTCCTCAGGCCACGGTTCTGAAGATTAACAAATGTGAACTACAAAAGGAAAACATTAGTGTGAGGTCATGACTCAGGTGCTGGCAATGCTAGCAGATTTAGCGAACGGGGAATCCGATACCCTGGGGCCGCGTGTCAGATTGACATGGTGCTGATTTGGCATCTTCCCGGGCCTCCCCTTCTCCTCTGTCTGTCTAGGCATTTCTCCGAGAACATGGTGTGCGTACCAAGCTTCCACTGATTGTGCTCACATCGGCACCACAACCGCGCCACACATCACCTCCCTCGCGCTGTGTCGTCGTTGGCCTGTTCCTCCCTTCGATAGAGCTCCGTCAAATGGTGCACTGCGATGCGCTCCCCTTGTCGTAGTGGGACAGCTATCGCTTAGGCTGCGACTTGATGCCGGCGAGTGGCGCCGACGTCGCCTCAGGCGTGGCTCGCTTGGACGAGCCTGGGGGCAACAGCGGGGGCAGCGGCATGGAGGCAGCATCCTGTGGGTGGTGAATAGTCTGCGCCTCTGCGGCGGCACCGATAGCAAGGGTAGTGGGCCTATTGAGGGGACGCCGGCGAGGTCACCGGGAGAGCACATAGAGAAGGGGTAGATCCGACATATCACAATTGGCAACTTGCCTTTCTAAATCAGGTAACCTTTTTTTAGTGTTTTTTCTTTGTGGAAAACCTTTTTTAATACTCACATATGTTTTTTCTAACACAGTACAATCCAAGTCGCTCACATACACGAGCATATACTCACTGCTATGAACGCACACACGCACACCTTACCTCTATAAGCACCTCCGACAGGCTAAGCCGGCCCATCATCCAGCAGGTGGCGCCGTGGCACCCTTCGGCTTAGGCGCTCCGGAGTCACCCGCACGGACATGCGCAGGTGAAAGGATCGATATAGTTGACTAGAGGGGGGTGAATAGGCAACTAACAATTTTTAGCTTTTCTTTACCAAATTAAACTTTGCATCAAAGTAGGTTGTCTAGATATGCAACTAGGTGAGCAACATATATGATGCAACAACAACAAGCACACAAGCAAGCAAGGGATACAACACAATATAAGCTTGCACAAGAAAAGGTAAGAGATAACCAAAAGTGGAGCCGGTGGAGACGAGGATGTGTTACCGAAGTTCCTTTCCTTTGAGAGGAAGTACGTCTCCGTTGGAGCGGTGTGGAGGCACAATGCTCCCCAAGAAGCCACTAGGGCCACCGTATTCTCCTCACGCCCTCACACAATGCGAGATGCCGTGATTCCACTATTGGTGCCCTTGGAGGCGGCGACCGAACCTTTACAAACAAGGTTGGGGCAATCTCCACAACTTAATCGGAGGCTCCCAACGACACCACGAAACTTCACCACAATTGATATGGCTCCAAGGTGACCTCAACCGTCTAGGGTGCTCAAACACCCAAGAGTAACAAGATCCGCAAGGGATTAGTGGGGGGAATCAAATTTCTCTTGGTGGAAGTGTAGATCGGGGCCCTCTCAACCAATCCCTAGAAAATCAACAAGTTTGATTGGCTAGAGAGAGAGATCGGGCGAAAATGGAGCTTTGAACAACAATGGAGCTTGGGGAGGGAAGAGGTGGTCTTCTTGGGGAAGAAGACCCCCTTTATATAGTGGGGGAAAAGATCCAACAGTTACCCTCTTACTCAGCCCGCGACACGCTGTACTACCGCACAGACACGCGGTACTACCGCAAGGGATTGCGGTACTACCGCTAGACGGTGCGGTACTACCGCTCGCGCGGCAGAGACCAGACGAGGCCCTGTTGCGTATAGCAACGAGCGGTTGAACCGCCGGAGTGGTACTACCGCGCGCCCTTGCGGTACTACCGCAAGGCAGGGTTCAACTGGGCTGGGAAGACACGGACTAATAAAATTACATCCGTGACTACTTCCGCTGAGTTTCGGTCCGTGCAAAAATTACTTCCGCACCTACTTCCGTGCGCGCCAGCGTTCTGGGCTAGAGGCCGCGGTACTACCGCATGTGAGGAGCGGTACTACCGCTACCCCGTGCGGTACTACCGTGGTCCGCTGCGGCACTACTGCTCCCTTGAGCAGTACTACCGCACGCCACAGACACTATTGCACGTGGAGGCCTTTATTTTGCAAGGACATGGATAAGCGGACGGTGCTCCAAAGAGGCGAAGGAAAGGTGGTGCAAAGGAACAGACGTGTACGTGTTGATTCCACCCTAACCTTTCCGAAGCGGACCCCCTCTTAATAGTACGGCTTTCCTACGACTCAAATCCAACGAAAAGAAACGTAGAGAAACGCCGTCTTCAATAGGCTCCGAGGGGCACCTAATCGTCTTATGCCTAGACATGAGATATCTGAAATGCTCAATGCACACGATTAGTCCGCAAATGCATTGTCATCAATCACCAAAACCACGATATGCTCCTTTGGCGTTGGCGGCGCCCCTGCACCACCACCGAAAACTCTGACTGTGCGCGGCGGTGGAAGATAAAAGCCTGTGATCGGGGGAAGGTCTGGAGCTTGCGGCACGTGTGCACCACCTGACACTCTGGTTGCAGATGGTGGAGGGTTGCCGGCATTCATGTGGCCCTCTGGCATCGGCGGCGCACTTGCACCACCACCGAAATCTCTGGCTGCGGATGGCGGTGGAAGAGAAAAGCCCGTGATCGGGGGAAGCTCTGGAGCTTGCGGCGCGTGTGCACCACCTGACACTCTGGTTGCAGATGGTGGAGGGCTGCTGGCATTAATGTGGCCCTCTGACATCGGCGGCACGCTTGCACCACTACCGGAAACTCTGGCTGCGGATGGCGGTGAAAGAGAAAAGCCCGTGATCGGGGGAAGCTCTGGAGCTTGCGGCGCGTGTGCACCACCTGACACTCTGGTTGTAGATGGTGGAGGGCAGCTCGCATTTGTGTGGCCCTCTGGCATCGGCGGCGTGCTTGCACCACCCCCGGAAACTCTGGCGGTGGAAGAGAAGAGCCCGTGATCGGGGGGAAGCTCTGGAGCCTGCGGCGCGTGTGCACCACCTGACACTCTGGTTGTAGATGGTGGAGGGCAACTCGCATTTGTGTGGCCCTCTGGTGTCGGCGGCGCGCTTGCACCACCACCAGAAACTCTGGTTGCGGGTGGCGGTGGAAGAGAAAAGCCCGTGATCGGGGGAAGGTCTAGTGCTGGCGGCGCGTGTTGACCACGAGACACTTGTTCCGGGTGGTGGAGCGAAGCTGGCATTCGTGCGGCCTTCTGGCGGTTGCAGGGTGCGTGCACCACCACCGGAAATTCTGGTTGCGGGCGGCTGTGGAAGAGAAAAGCCCGTGATCGGGGGGAAGTTTGGTGCCGACGGCGTCTGTGCACCACCGGACACTCTGGTTGCAGGCGCCGGAGGGAAGCTGACACTTGTGTGGCCCTCTGGTGTTGGCGGTGCGCGTCCACCACCAGAAACTATGGGTGTGCGCGGCGGAGGGGAGCTGACAGTCGTGTGCGCCTCTGGCGTTGGCGGCGTGCGGACACCACCCCCGGAAACTGTGGTTGCGGGTGGTGGACTGATACTTGTATACGCGTCCGGCGCGGGCGGCACACGGTCGCCACCGGAAACTCTGGCTGCGCTCGGTGGAGGGAAGCCCGCGCTCGTGGACACCTCTGGCGCTGGCGGTGCTGGCTTGCCACCGGACACCGTACCAGTGCGCGGTGGAGGGAAGCGCACGCTCGTGTACTCCTCTGAAGCCGGCGGCGCGCGCGCACCCCCGCCGGACACGGTCGATTCCGGGCCCGGTATGGCAGCGATGGGGACACGCGGCGGCGCCCTCACGCTGGGGTGTCGGTTGATCACGTCGCACTCCTTTTGCAGCCTGCGCAGGGGGAGCACGCCGACGATGGAGCTGGTGACGACGTCGCAGAAGGCGTGGACTTCGCCGGCCGCTTCGCAGCACGGACGCGGCACAAGTCTCCCGGTGAAGAAGGACGCGAGCAGGTCATGCTTGCACGTGCACAGCGTCCTGACCGACTCCCAGCACAATCCCGGGTCCAAGAGGGGCTCGGAGGGGAAGGCGTCGACAGCGAGCGAGCGCCGGGGCGCGGCGGCAAGGGTGGCGTGCGCGAGGCACGCGGCCAGGAGCGCGGCGAGGATATTCTCTAAATATACCATCTTCTTCCTCACGCCATTCCCATCTCGACCTCCGTCCTCTCGGCGTGTGCGCGTCCTGCCTCCGCGACCGCCTACTCGTGCTCGCCACTGAGCGTGACCGGGCCGGGGCCAGCAGTAGTGCCGACTGCAGCAGCAGCCGCCGCCGAGGTGTTCGCGGCCGACTTGCATGAAGCTAGCTAGCTAGCTAGCAATTCGAGCGAACGGAGAGCTAGCTAGCTAGCTGAATCGAGCTAGCTAGCAAGCTATCTGAATCGATTCCAGCGGACGGACGTAGCTAGCTCGTCCGTCCGGGCGGGCGGCCGGCGGCGGGGGGCCGGGACGGGCAGCCGGCGTCCGGGGACGGGTGGGGCAGCCGGGGCGGCCGGCCGACGGTCGGGGACGGGCAGACGGGAGCGATTCATGAAGGTTCCGATGGTAGTTGGATTTTCACCAACGGTCTTTCGCGTATACAGGGTACCCTCAGGTTGTCTCCAAAATCCTTATTTTCATGGGTTTGACCGGTATGTTTTCCGCGCCCCTTAAAATTTTTTACGGGTTGGAGTCATTTACGTGTTCTATTCGGGTCGCTTTTTTCGTCTAAAACTGTAAACTGGCGGTTATTTTATAATTTCATGTGTTTTAAGGGATCTGCTAGAGATGCTCTTACTCGCATAGCTGTTTGACTATGAACAACGTTCTTCATGAATTGGGAGAACGTAAGTGGTTAAAAACAAAGGAAAAACGCTCTATGAAGCTACATGCTTTATTGTAGTAACTACATGAATTGGATGTTACATGTTTATAAGAAAATAAGAACAACAACTTCCTTGCTGGCGCCAGTGAGAGCAGCAACCGCTCTCCCCCTGTGTGTGTCTAGTGGGGCCCACTGTCAGCCTCTTTAGTTAAGTGAGGCCCGCGCTCGAACCAGTACACGGGGGAGGCGTATTCACGAAATACGCCTTCAACGTGGTCTTTTCTAGGATTTTCTATTAAATCATATAAATTCAGTTTAAATTTATCTTTGACAAAACTTTGACTGCTCATAACTTCTAAACTAGAAGTCCAAGTGAAATGGGCCTTATTGCAGTATTTTTCTTATGAAATTGTCGTTCCGGAAAGTATTTTTGTGCTATTTTTTTGCTATATCTGGATAGGCTAGACAATAGATTTGGATTTATGTGATATTTACAAACGGTTTTCAAATATATATTTTCATAGGAAGAAGAGCTTGGTGGTGAAGATCCAAGTACCTTAACTCTCTCACCTTCACCAAGGCAAGCCACACTACCATTGCTTGCTGACTTGTTGAAGTCGTAGTCTATATATGTGAAATTTAGAGCATTTTTGCATTTATTTCATTTTTTTATTATTATTTTATTTTGCTAGATGTGCTTGCATATGTTTCTGCCATTCCATGATGAATGTTTTGCTTAGGCAGTAGCATGAATGCATGATCATACCAATAATGTTAATAAAATTTGACCACATAAGCATGTGAGTAATAATATGAAAATTTTGGTGCTATAAATAGTTGTGTATCTTTACTCATTTTGGCATTAAATATTAAACATGACCTGGATCAAGCACGTATTCAGTAAAAGGGACCTGTTAAACTAAACCCTTCATTGGCTTGGTCTATCATGGTGCCACCGAGTTGAAGTTTCCACATGTGCAACCACATTTGCTTGATGTGGGAAGGCCTGAACTTAAGTCTATGTGCATGCTCTTATTGGTGTCATCATGCATGTGCCTTATTATGTTCGATTTGAAATACTGCCTCTCTATCTTTTGTAAATGGCGTCCAGGTGATCTGCATGGCGTAGGAAAATCATTATTCTCTGCTGATACCCGTGGTATATCACTCGTACCATTTTTGTCTAGCGTGTAATTGCTAAACTCAAAAAGACCAAATGGCTTCAATAATACTCTGTTCCATTTGAAAGAGACTCATCTTGCTTGAACATTTAAGTGATTTGCTTACGTGGTTTACAACTAGTAGATAAATGGAAGTATCTCACCATGAACAAGATGTTTCACTTTGCCATGTTGTCGCCATTAGCAATTAAATGGGTAGGTACAATTTCTAATATGAAGCAGCATTAATTATCTGGATAAAAATAGCCAAGAGATTGATAACGTAGTGTAAGGTGGATTTGCCTCTATTTTATGCTTCTCTCATGTGAAAAACACTCCCTGATCAAACTTTGTCTTAAGTTATAGAGTACTACTTTAGTTTTGCCCCCTTTGTGCTGAAGGTAAACTCTAATATACATGGACAATTTATCTCGAAAGTTGGAAAATCTTTCAACTTGAACATAGCGTATCTGCCACGAGGCCTTCAAGACAACGTACAAACAACCGTCCACCCTGGCACCAATGAGCCATATAAATAAAGAAAGCGAACCACAATTTTTTCTCACTGCTTATTAGAACTAATTAGACAGGCATGTTACATGCTTACATTTGAAAGACATGACGAACGACCCACAAGGGCCGCAAAACCATACATGTATGGACGTGTCGTTGAGCCGATATTGTCGCGCTGCCAATGCAGGCCAGAAGCGGCTAGGGTGGCGTGCCATACCCCATATCCTCCGAGCTCGGGCTCGTCGGTCGCGCTCCTGCGGGTGGCGCCGTGGCACCCTTCGGCTTAGATGCTCCAGAGTCCCCCGCACCGACATGCGCAGGTACGGCCGGGACACCACCCACCATGGGCTCACGGGCGCCAGCAACCACTGGTGCGTGCGTGCTTCCAATTCCAGTACCGATAGCCTGGGGCGCGCGCGGTGCAAGATAAAAGCCTGTGATCTGTTATCGGGAGAAGGTCTAGCACTGACGGTGCATGTGCACCACCGGACACTCTGGTTGCAGGCGATGGAGGGACGCTGACAGTCGTCTGCTCCTTTGGCGTTGGCGGCGCCCCTGCACCACCACTGGAAACTCTGTCTGCGCGCGGCGGTGGAAGGTAAAAGCCTGTGATCGGGCGAAGGTCTGGCGCTGACGGCGTTTGTGCGCCACCGGACACTCTGGTTGAAGGCGGTGGAGGGCAGCTGTCACTCGTGTGGCCGTCTGGCGTCGGTGGCGTGCTTGCACCACCACCGGAAACTCTGACTGCGGGTGGCGGTGGAAGAGAAAAACCCGTGATCTGGGGAAGGTTTGGCGCTGGCGGCGTGTGTGCACCAACAGACACTCCGGTTGCAGATGGTGGAGGGCAACTCGCATTCATGTGGCCCTCTGGCGTCGGCGGTGCGCTTGCACCACCACCACCAGAAACTCTGGCTGCGGGTGGCGGTGGAAGAGAGAAGCCCGTGAACTGGGGAAGGTCTGGCGCTGGCGGCGTGTGTGCACCACCGGATGCTCTGGTTGGAGATGATAGAGGGCAACTGGCATTCATGTGGCCCTCTGACGTCGGCGGCGCACTTGCACCACCACCGGAAACTCTGGCTGTGGGTGGCGGTGAAAGAGAAAAGCCCGTGATCGAGGAAAGGTGTGGCGCTGGCGGCGTGTGTGCACCACCGGATGCTCTGGTTGCAGACGGTGGAGGGCAGCTGGCATTCGTGTGGCCCTCTGGTGTCGGCGGCGCGCTTGCACCACCACCGAAAACTCTGGTTGCGGGTGGCGGTGGAAGAGAAAAGCCCGTGATCGGGGGAAGGTCTGGCGCTGGCGGCGTGTGTTGACCACCAGACACTCTTGTTCCGGGCGGTGGAGCGAAGCTGGCATTGGTGTGGCCCTCCGACGTTGGTGGGGCGCGCGCACCACCACCGGAAACTCTGGTTGCGGGCGGCGGTGGAAGAGAAAAGCCCGTGATCGGGGGAAGGTCTGGTGCTGGCGGCGCGTGTTGACCACCAGACACTCTTGTTCCGGGCGGTGGAGCGAAGCTGGCATTGGTGTGGCCCTCTGACGTTGGCGGGGCGCGCGCACCACCACCGAAAACTCTGGCTGCGGGCGGCGGTGGAAGAGAAAAGCCGGTGATCGGGGGAAGGTCTAGTGCTGGCGGCGCGTGTGCACCACCGGACACTCTGGTTGCGGGCGCCGGAGGAAAGTTGACACTTGTGTGGCCCTCTGGTGTTGGCGGTGCGCGTCCACCACCAGAAACTATGGGTGCGCGCGGCGGAGGGGAGCTGACACTCGTGCGCGCCTCTGGCGTTGGCGGCGTGCGGACACCGCCACCGGAAACTCTGGTTGCGGGCGGTGGACTGATACTTGTATATGTGTCCGGCGCTGGCGGCGCACGGTCGCCACCGGAAACTCTGGCTGCGCTCGGTGGAGGGAAGCCCGCGCTCGTGGACACCTCTGGCGCTGGCGGCGCAAGCTTGCCACCGGACACCATACCAGTGCGCGGTGGAGGGAAGCGCATGCCCGTGTACTCCTCTGGCGCCGGCGGCGCGCGCGCACCACCGCTGGACACGGTCGATCCCGGGCCCGGTACCGCAGCGATGGGGACACGCGGCGGTGCCCTCATGCTGGGGTGTCGGTTGATCACGTTGCACTCCTTCTGCAGCCTGCGCGGGAGGAGCATGCCAACGACGGAGCTGATGATGATGTCACAGAAGACGTGGACTTCGTCGGCCGCCTCGCAGCACGGACGCGGCACGGGTCTCCCGGTGAAGAAGGACGCGAGCAGGCCATGCTTGCACGTGCACAGCGTCCTGACCGACTCCCAGCACAATCCCGGGTCCAAGAGGGGCTCGGAGGGGAAGGCGTCGACGGCGAGCGAGCGCCGGGGCGCGGCGGCGAGGGCGGCGTGCGCGAGGCACGCGGCCAGGAGCGCGGCGAGGATTGTGGCCCTCATGGCTGGTTTGGCTGCGTCGATTGCTTTCGTACTTGGAGCAAACATTGCCGTGGCGGGAGGTGTATTTATACGGTGCTCGTGCTTGCTCTGCGCCCTGTGGAGCCGTGGTTGTTCGACCGTTTTGTGTGTTAGCAGCACTAGTTGCGCTTAATTAGCAGACTAATTCCCCTAAATAAAGCAGACTAATGCTAGTTAATGTGATATACTAACTGCGATATGTAACATAAACGTTTTTCTTTTCTTTTCGAGGCTGCTGCATATTGCCATTACTCGTATAGCTGTTTGACTATGAACAGCGTTTTTCATGAATTGAGAGAACGTAAGTGGTTAAAAACACAGAGAAAACGCTTTATGAAGCTATGCTTTATTGTAGTAGTAACTATATAGTACATGAATTGGATGTAGGTGTGTTTAAGAAAATAAGAACAACAACTTCTTTGCTGGCGCCACAAGTATATGTCGGGCGCGGAGCAGGTCCGGTTGTCACGGGCTCCGCTGCAGCTCAAGTTTTTTACTAGGTGGCTTGGCTTGAGAGATAGAAGCTGGACCTTTCAAGCTTGGTATTCGTGACGTTTTCTCACTGGCTTTGTTTGAATTGTTAGAACGAGGGAAGTGCTGCATTAACATTTATGCGTAGAAAAAAAAATATCTGTAATATATATTTGGAAATTAGTAAAATATTATACTTTTTATTTTCGTTCAAGGGAAATTGTACCTTCTCTTAATCTAGTTACATTAAGAATATTTTTTTTCTTTGCGCACCATTAAAAAAAGATCATCTAATCAACGAGAATACCATGAAAGCACTTCCACGAACAAATGAAAGTCTTTGTAAAACTTTGCGGCATTCGCATTGCTTGGGAACATTCCGTACGCGGGATCACGAAATAAATTTCTTGATGTTTACCAATTGATATATATATATAGGGTCGCGCTATTCGTCACCCTGGGTGAGGAATAGTTATTCTTCACCCCCTCTCTATTTTGAGGTCAATGCACCCTATTTTTAGGTTTCGTAAATTTTGTCTTATTTCATACGTAAAAAGAGAACGTAAGAAAATATATACTCATCGTAAAAAATATTTTATGTTACATAAAATTACGAACGTAAAAACATACATAAAATGCGATATTTCTGGTCTTATAACCTATTTTTTTTGTTTTTTTATACCTGAGGGGAAGGCGTCGACGGGGCTCGGAGGGGAAGGCGTCGACGGCGAGCGAGCGCCGGGGCGCGGCGGCGAGGGCGGCGTGCGCGAGGCACGCGGCCAGGAGCGCGGCGAGGATTGTGGCCCTCATGGCTGGTTTGGCTGCGTCGATTGATTTCGTACTTGGAGCAAACGTTGCCGTGGCGGGAGGTGTATTTATACAGTGCTCGTGCTTGCGCTGGGCCCTGTGGAGACGTGGTTGTCCGACCGTTTTGTGTGATCGCAGCACTAGTTGCGCTTAATTAGCAGACTAATGCTAGTCAACGTGATATACTAACTGCGATGTGTAACATAAACGTTTTTCTTTTCTTTTCGAGGCTGCTGCATATTGCCATTCCTCATATAGCTGTTTCACTATGAACGGCGTTTTTCATGAATTGAGAGAACGTAAGTGGTTAAAAACGTGAATCAATCTGTGGTTGGATGGTTAGAGGGATTATGGTATCCACAGCCCACCAGAGTTCAAATCCTGGTGCTCGTATTTATTTCTGAATTTATTTCAGGATTTCCGGCGATGCGCATTCAGTGGGAGTAGATGTTTTCGTCGACGACGAGGTGCCTACGGTGACTTCGTAAATTTCAAGATGATATGCCGGCTCAGTCTTTCGGAGGTGCTCATAGGGGTAGGGTGTGCGTGTGTGCGTTCATAGAGGTGAGTGTATGCGCGTGTATATGAGCGCTTGCGTCTGTACTGTATTAAAAAAAAGTGGTTAAAAACAAAGGGAAAACGCTCTATGAAGCTATATATATGCTTTATTGTAGTAACTACATACATGAATTGGATGCACGTGTTTAAGAAAATAAGAACAACAACTTCTTTGCTGGCGCCACACGTATATATCCGGCGCGGAGCCCGTCGGGTCGTCATGGGCTCCGCCGCAGCTGAAGTTTTTTTTTTTTTGGCTTGGCTTGAGAGATAGTACTCCCTTCATTTTTATTTACTCCGCATATTAGAGTTGACTGAAGTCAAATTTCATAAAATTTGACCAAGTTTATAAAAAAAATATAAATATTTACCATAACAAATCTATTTGATGCGAAAGTACATTCAACATTGAATCTAATGGTATTGATTTATTATTGTACATGTTAATATTTTTGTCTATAAACTTTGTCAAAGTTTACAAAGCTTGACTTTGACCAAAGCTAATATGCGGAGTAAATAAAAACGGAGGGAGTACTCGTGGGTCGTGGCGTTTTCTTACTCGCTTTGTTTGAATTGTTTGAACGAGGGAAGTGCTGCATTAACATTTATGCGTAGAAGAATAGATATATCTATAAAATATATTTTGAAATTAGTAAAATATTATACTTTTTTATTTTCGAGGGAAATTATACTTTCTATTAATCTAGTTACATTAAGAATACAAATTATTCTTTTTGCACCATTTAAAAAAGATTATCTACTCAACGAAAATACCATATGAAAGTACTTCCACGAACAAATGAAAGTCTTTGTAAAACTTTGCCGCATTCGCATTGCTCGGGAACATTCCGTACGTGGGATCACGAAAGAAATTTCTTGATGTTTATCAATTCATATATATTTCTTTACGAAGGGAGTACTTGTTTTTTGATAAAGGATGTTTTTTTATTGATACATAATGAAGCATAAGGGGATACAAACATAGTGAGCATACCCGGCCTCTGCATAATTAGGATGCACACAGTCAACATCAATGCACACACGAAAAAAACACATCAGCAGAGAGCAAAGTCATAGAAGACCGAAACTATGCCAGGTGAAGAGAGAAAAAAAAGAAAAAAACTTGAAGCGATCAAAACAACGATCGACTATACAACGGTGACCATCGGCACCAACTATTCCTTGACAACACAAGGACTATGAGAAAGGTTCTCCAAAATCAATGCCTCCAGAAAGGGATCGACGTGCAAACGCCGCCATCGCCTGATCCAACCACTGCAAGCATCGTGAGTTTTCACCCTGAAGACTAAGTTTGATCAAACTCCGAGCAATGCCTTAACAAGGTAACGACGCAAAAACATCGCCATTGCCATGTATAACCAACTAGGGTCAGACTTAGGGTTTTCACCTCGAAGTTCGAGACTAGGTGCTTGAGCAGCACCACCCAATCGAAGTCATCCTATATCATCTCCTCCGCTTGCCATGATCCCAGTAGCAGCTTACATGCACAGTCCTAAACGGAACAAAAAGGCATTAATCAGCCACATGAACGGAGACCCGCTGCCGCCATCAGTCACACAAGCAAGCCCAGCGGCGCCGCTCGGCGGCGGTGAAGGGAGGGCGCACGGGGTGAGGGGCGAGAAAAGTGGATCGGGACGCCCCCGAGTCGCCCGAGACGCGGACGACGCGGAGGACGTTTTTCAATCAGATACTAAACCGTCCGAGTCGCACGGGGTGAGGTGTCACGTACAACTTGAGTGCATGCGACTGGTGGGACAATATAAAAAATCAGGCATGCAAGTGGATCACCCCAGTTGCAGTCGTTTTGTGGCCCATGAAATCACAGTAGGGTTACAAACGCTTGTAGTTGTGTGTTTAGAGAAGGATATACAAAAAATAAACATGCAACTGGCCATTTACTTTGTGCATATGCAGTTGTACTCGGGTTACAACATTTGCAATTGCTTTTCTAGCGGTGGACATGCAAGATGCAACTACCCAACAACACTTACAACACTATATACATAACACTAAATATCCATCAAGTTGTCGCTAGTTTAAAACCATTTGTTAAGATTATGCTAGTTTAAAATCATTTGTTAAGATTATGATATTGTTTAGTGTAAACTTTGAACAGTGGCACCCCAAGCCTGCGACTCTAGGTCCTCCACTTCTCGAGGTCAAGCCTTCGGATGACCAGCGCCTCCAAGTTGAGGCAGAGGCCGCGATCGGGCTTGGAGCCGAGCACGGACTCGAAGTACGATGCCATCTCCTGTTTATCGGCCTGCCGACGACCACCGTGTCCATGTGGATGTAGTCTTTCCTCCACCTCTCGGAGGTCTTGGCATGGAAAAAGGCAACGGGTGCTGGCATCGCCTTCCTTGATCCACCGGACGCGCGACCGTTGCCTGATCCCCGAACTTTCTCAATACAGATACCGGTTGACTTCCCAGTTATAATCGGAACTGTGTTTTTGCAAAAATAAAATAAAATAGAGTTATACGACCTGGAATCGGACTTTTTTTTTTGGCCTATATATAAAGCGAACGCGTTTTGCACTTGTTGGCTCGTTCCACATCGCATCAGACCTGGCGTTAGTATAATAAGGCAGCAAGGGTGATTACCAATCGACAAATCAGATCTACCTAGCGTAGCCACCGTACCTCCGGCCGGCATGGCAGCCGACACGTCGTCGACGGCGTCCAAGAAAATCAAGCGCGCGCCATCCACCGCGGCCAGCCTGCCGGAAGAGATCGTGTCCGAGATCCTGCTGCTGCTGCCGTCCAGGTCCATCCTCCGGTTTTGCGCCGTCTGCCGCTCATGGGCCGCCCTGCTCTCCTCCCCGGCCTTCAGGGACGTCTACGCCGCCAAGGCCCGTGTTTGCGCCCGGTGCATGTGTTGGCTTTGGTCCCGTACGTACTAACTCCGACGAGTACTTTCCGCGAAGACGTGTACGTAGGCAGCAGCCGTAGCTAACCAGGCACACAAGATACAATCCGTCGAGACGCACACGTATGCTCGAAGCTAACGCCTTTTTTTTTAACAGAAGAAGGGTCCAGAAGGACCCCGACTTGTATTAGATAAGCATGCAGGTACAGATTACAGAAGGACCCAACAGAAAAATAAAATTACAGCCCAGTCCAAACATTATGCAAACAGGACCCCTGCCGACGAAACTGAAAAGCAATCGCATCCTTGTCGCAAGCTACAACTCTGGCCTGATCCCACCACCGCCGGGGACGAGACCACTTGGGGCGGAGGAATGGCTACAACACTGCCGATGGAACACCGGAAGTAGACTGTGAAACTGCCAGATTGAAGCAGATAGACTGCCTCCCTTATGGCACGGCGGCCGGGAGGAAATTACTGAGTCAGCGCTGACCTGGACTCGAGGTGGTCGCCCTTCGACCTGCAAATACAACAGCACAACCTTGAAGACCACCGGGAGCTCCCTGCTCCAAAGCTTCGATGTAGGTGCTGTTGAAGAAAAGCTCCAAGGATGAAGAAAGATAGCTCGAAGGAAGCTGGATCCTCTCCAACACTTATCTTTCTCTCCACCACCATGGCAGCCCAGAAAGAAGAGAGGAGGAAACAGATCAAGCTCCAGATCAGGGGATTCCACGAGCTTATTTAGAGGTGTGACGAGAAGAGCGCCTCCCACCGCATCTGGCTCCCACCAAAGGAGCACCGCGGCCAGGAGGAGCAACGCCGTCGAGATCCAATCGCAGCTCGGATGCGAGGACCTCCAGCACCCCATCGGCATAACGCCAGTCCATGGCACAAGGCCAAACAGCCTTAAAACGAGAACCCTACTCATACTACTAGTATATACAGGAGCAGCCCGAGCTCCCCTCTCATCCCCACTCCGCGCGGCAGCGCCGCCGGAGGAGAAAGAGAGGGGAGCCGGAGAGAAAGAGGAGACTCTCAACGGGGAGGAGGAGGAAGGAGAGAAAGAAGGGGGAGTGGGTGGTGCGTCCGAAGCTAACGCCTTAAGCAGCTGGATCGATTCTACGCTTGTACACGGCGAGTTGATGGCAAACAGGGCCGTGTCGGTCCTGTGCTTTTTATTGCTTTGATTGATCTGGTCTGATTACACGGGGTACAGCAGTATTTATATTAGCTAAGCTAGTCCTACTAGTCCTAGTCCTAGTCCAAATACAAATCCTACTTGGTGACTATACCTAGTCCGTACCGGACTGGTCACGCTACGTGGTTGATTCCAACAATCACCCCCTCCCCCTCCCCCCACCCCACACACGTGTCCTCACTTCACAGCTTGAACGCCAATCCTTCCCCACATCTCCGTGAACTTCTGTTGTCCCAAAGACTTGGTCAGGATATATGCAAGCTGATCGTCGGTGCAAATGTAGTTGACTTCAATCTTGCCTTCTTCCACGCAATCCCGTATGTAATGATACCTTATATCAATGTGCTTACTTCTATCATGATGCACTGGATTCTTACATAGGGCAATCGTGGACTTGTTGTCAACATAGAGCACCACTCCTTCCGGTTCCTTGTCAGTGAGGTCACCGAGTAGCCTTTCTAGCCACACACCTTGACCCGCGCGCGGTTGCAGCTGCAATATACTCTGCCTCACAGGATGATAATGCGACCACCTTCTGCTTTTGTGATAGCCAACTCACTATGCTTCTTCCCAAGAAATAGGCCACGCCCGAGGTACTTTTACGGTCGTCAATATCTCCTGCCAAGTCACTATCACTGTAGCCAAGTAGCTCCACCATCTTCTTCCGCTTCTCTCTCAAATAGACACAACCGAAGTTAGTTGCCCAATGTTCTGTCGTGGGTGCTTCCATGAAGCGACTCACTACGCCAACGGAATAGGCCAAATCTGGTCGTGTATTCACAAGATACCTTAGGCTTCCGACCACACTTCTATACTCCGTTGCATCAACCGCGGGTGCTTGGCTCTTCTTGCTAAGTTTAAGTCGAGGCTCCATTGGAACATGACTTGGATTGCAGTCCTCCATGCTACAGCTTTCAAGAATCTTCCTTGCATATGCCTCCTGGCATAGTGTGATTCCCTCCGGCTTTTGATTTACCTCGATCCCGAGATAGTAAGTCAAGAGCCCTAGATCACTCATCTTGAAAAGCTCCTTCATTTGTAGCTTGAATCTAGCAATCTCCTCCTCATCTGCTCCAGTTATCAGGAGATCATCAACATAGATGCCCACTAGGAGACGATCCTTGCCTTTACCTTGCTTGTACATAGCATGCTCCAGTGGACTTTTCTCAAAATCAAGAGAAACTAGTGTACGATCAAGCTTAATGTTCCATGCCCGAGGAGCTTAGCATAGCCCGTACAATGCATTGTGTAGTTTCAACACCTTGTGTTCCTCTCCCTTTTTGATGTAACCCGGTGGTTGCTTCACATATACTTCTTCTTTCAACTCCCCGTCCAAAAAAGCGGATTTTACATCCATGTGATGTACTTTCCATGATTCTTGAGCCGCGAGAGCTATAACGAGCCTCACCGATTCCATCCTTGTAACGGGAGCAAACACTTCCTCGAAGTCCACACCTTGCTCTTGCACATATCCTTTGGCTACGAGCCTTGCTTTATGCTTGACCAAGTTTTCTTCGGCATCTTTCTTGACTTTGTACACCCACTTGAGCTCTATGATTTTATGGTCGTTGGGTGGATCCACGAGCTCCCATGTTTTGTTGTCTTGGATCGATCCCAACTCCTCGTCCATAGCACGACGCCAACACTCCTCCGTGTTTGCATCCTCAAATTTCGTCGGTTCCTCGACGCTTAGCAAACACCGCCGTCCTCTTCCTTTAATTTTCACAGGATTTACTTTTGGAAGCGCTTCCTTTGGATATAAATCCACCACTGGTCGAAGACGTATTGGTGTCGGCGGACGTTCCCTTGTCTCCTGTTCAGTCGAAGACGAAGTAACATCATCTGGAGTTGCCAAACTCTCGTTTTCAGGCAATTCAGACTCTTCCGAGCTATCCGCGTGTCCATTGGACGAACTAGCCGTAGCTGGCCGTGCTTCTCCTGTACGTACAGTGGGCGAACCAGCCAAAACTGGTGTTTCTTCACCATCACGTGGGTGTCTTTTTGAGCCAGCCTCCACACCACGTGGGCTTCCCAGCCTAGATGAGCCACCAGGTCGAGCGCCACTCGCGCTGCCTGGCGTGTCTTCGGCCGCATCAGCCGCTCCTTCTCGCGCGTGCGCGTGAGACTCAACGGGAGTAGCTGGCGCGTCTCCTGTCGCGCCTCCGTCCGGAGCATCGCTCCGTCCCGAAGAGTTCTCCGGCTGATCAAAATTACCTGCATGCTCGGATTCGTCGTAAACAACGTGAAAAATTTCATCGGAAGATGGGTATACCGGCTCTGTGGAGTTCCAATTCCATGACCTTGCTTCTTCAAAGACCACGTCGCGCGTCACAACCACCTTATTGGTAGAGGGGTTGCACGCACGGTATGCCTTTGTGCCTTTTTCATAGCCAACCAACACCATTGGAGTACTTCGATCCGCCAATTTGCTAGTATGCCCGGCCACCGTTTTCACATGCGCCACGCACCCGAAAGTGCGAAGATGATCAACTGTGGGCTTGTGTCCGTACCATGCTTCGTACGGCGTCATCCCAACCACACTCTTGGTTGGAGCCCGGTTCAGCAAATAAACGGCCGTATTGACCGCCTCACCCCAAAACTTGCCCGGCATGCCTTTACTCTTCAACATGCTTCGTGCCATTGCCACCACGGTCTGATTCCTCCGTTCCACAACACCGTTTTACTGCGGTGAATATGGCGCCTTAAGATACCTCTTGATCCCTTGAGCTTTGCCAAATTCCGTGAATGCACGAGACTTGAACTCACCCCCCCTCCCCCCCCCCCCGATCGGTACGGAGGGCCTTCAGCTTGGCTTCAGATTCTACTTCGGCCGCCATCTTTATTATCCTGAAGGCTTGCAAAGCTTGATCCTTCTCCTTCAACAACACAATCCACATGAATCTGCTGAAGTCGTCGACGACGAGCAAGAAGTATCTGTTTCCGGCAGGGGTGGCCGGTGTAATCGGTCCGCACAAGTCTCCGTGGACCAACTCAAGAGCTTTACTCGCTCTAAAGTTTCCCTCTCTTGGGAACGGGGCTCGCCTTTGTTTCCCAATGAGACAACCGTCGCACACTTGGTCGACATGGTTGATGCACGGTAGACCACGTACCATCTTCTTTTGTCCAAGTTGCCGAAGAGCCTGGAAATTTAGATGACCGTAGCGTGCGTGCCACTTCCATGCCGAGTCGTCCATGCTCAACAAGAGACATACCAGATCCACACGATCCAAGTTCAGGACGTAGAGTCTGTTTGGTGACCTCTGCACCTTCATAATCAACATTCTTTGACGATCATACCCCCGTAGATAGCCATCTTCGAGCACAATCTTGCAACCACGCTCCTCGAGCTAACCAAGACTTATGATGCTGCTCTTTAGCTTGGGAATATAGTACACATCTGTGAGTACCTTGTGACCGCCATTCTTCAACTCAAACAGGACAGTACCTCGCCCTGCGATGTCAACGGTCCGTCCGTCACCGAACCGAACCATGCCTCCCACCGAAACACTGAGCTCAGAAAACTGGTCCTTGTCGCCGGTCATGTGGTTGCTAGCGCCCGTGTCGAGGTACCACACGTGCCTCGACGTGTTCATCCTCTTCTTATCGTGAAGATAAACTGCCTCCTCTATGAGCGTGACAACCTCTGTAGCCGGCGCCTTTGGAGCTGGACTATCCTCGTCCATTAGCTCGCATACTTCGACCATGAGCATCATGTCTCCATCATCGCCTCCTTTGGCCATGAGAGCTTTCTCCTTCGGTGGTTTCTTGCACTCCGACTTGAAGTGCCCCATGATGCCATAGTTGTGACACTTGATCTTGCGCTTGTCGAACTTCTTCTTCTTTGGAGCGCCGTCGCCGGCGTTCTTCTTACTTTGTTCTTTTGGCACACGATCTTGGCGAGTGTTGCTGCTAGAGCCCTCGCCTCCTCTCCTTGAGTCCAGCGCCAGCCACTGAGCTCGTGTGAGCATGACATTCTCATCGTTCCTCCCATCCCCGAGACTGTACCGCATACGCTCGTCGTGAGCCTTGTAGCGTCCGACGAGATCGTCGATGGAGAGAGTCTCGAGATCGACGCCCTGCTCGATCGCCGTGACAATTTGCAGGTACCGGGGAGGGGCTGCGCGCAAGAACCGCCGGACAACCGAGGTCTCCGTGAGGTTTTCACCAAGCGCGCGGATTCGATTGACGAGAGTAGCCACCCGTGAAGCGAACGCATCCACGGACTCATTGTCGCCCATGACCAAAGTCTCATAATTCCTTAGGAGAGTTTGGAGATTGGCTTGCTTGACGCGGGTGTGTCCCTCGAACATGAGCTTCAATGTATCCCACGCTTCCTTCGCCGTTTCTTTGGCGATCAGGTGTTGGAGGACATCCATCGGCATCACCGAGTAAATCGCCGACGCCGCCTGCCGATCCTTCCGGTGCTCGGCTCCCTCCTTCTTGAACGCGTCGCCTCCTGGGTCGACCGCGTCCCATAGCTCGTTGGCGCGGAGACCACACTCCATGAGGGCCTTCCAGACTCCGAAGTTCTCGCGATCAAATCATGGGTACGACGAACTCGCCGGAGCAGCAAATACTTTAGCCGCACCGGAGTACTCCGCCAACTGCTTGTTCTTTTCGTCGTCCGCCATGATCCTCCGTTACTAGAAGATCAACCTTAAGATACCAATTGTTTGGCTTTGGTCCCGTACGTACTAACTCCGACGAGTACTTTCCGCGGAGACGTGTACGTAGGCAGCAGCCGTAGCTAACCAGGCACACAAGATACAATCCGGCGAGACGCACACGTATGCTCGAAGCTAACGCCTTAAGCAGCTGGATCGATTCTACGCTTGTACACGGCGAGTTGATGGCAAACAGGGCCGTGTCGGTCCTGTGCTTTTTATTGCTTTGATTGATCTGGTCTGATTACACGGGGTACAGCAGTATTTATATTAGCTAAGCTAGTCCTACTAGTCCTAGTCCTAGTCCAAATACAAATCCTACTTGATGACTATACCTAGTCCGTACCGGACTGGTCACGCTACGTGGTTGATTCCAACAGCATGGACCAGTTCGTCGTCTTCGCACCGTCATCCAACGCCAACGGGTCCATGGCGGTCTACTCCTGCGCCCGAGGGGCCGCCGTCGCGGATCCTTTCTTTACCGTCGACCGTGTGCGCGTCGACTTCATGTGCTTGTCCAGCAAGCCCTGCCATGGCACCATGCTCTTCTCGGACACCCGCTCCGGCACCTACTGGGTGTGTAACCCCAGCACCGGGGAGTGCGTCCCCTTGCCGAAGCAGCGCCGCGGCTTGATGCAATCGAGCGCCGGCCTGGTCTATGATGATCGGACCAAAGAGCGCAAGGTGGTCCATCTCTTCAAGGGTAGGACGCATTTCGGGTGCGATGTTTACGCGCTCTGCAATCCTACTCAGAAGTGGAGGCCGGCCAACCAGGATGTTCAGCTCTTGGGGTTCAACATACTAAAATTCGTCTTGGGAACCGAAGACTCCGTGACGAAGGTACCTCCGGTGTTTGCAAGTGGATGCTTGCATTGGCTAGCTTACCCGGCAAACATGGACGCCCCGGATGGCCAGGACGCCATTCTTTGCTTCTCCGTCGACACGGAAACCTTCACACGGCTCAATGCACCTTCAAGTGTGCACTTGGCAACAGAGTACAAAGAATTGGACGAGAACTTGCCGGCGGTCCCAATGCACCTAGCAGAGCTAGAAGGCTCGTTGTGCCTGGTCCATGATCTCCGCCGACGAGGGCAAGGTAGGAGCTGGCTAGATGTATGGATGCACAGGGATCATTTTGCCAGTGAGTGGTCACTAGACTACCGCATCGCTGTCACACCTCTTCTTGCACGAGATGTACATAGCCCCCGGTTCATCACTGTGCTCGGCTCCTCTAGTGACGGTGACAGTTGTGCGGGCAATGAGCAGGAGAAGAAGAAGATACTGATCGCCACGTCACAACACCAGGTCCATGCTTACGATCCAGACAAGGAGGGTGTCCAACTTGTCTTCTCTGCTCCCGAGACTAATATCCGGATCGGCCAAAAGGAGGCAGCAGCCGCGCTTTGGCTTGGTCTCTACAAGGACAACTTAGTCCGGGTTGAGGGGGGAAATCATCGTGATAAGGAGGTATTATCGCTAGTTACCAAGATCATAGTGCGACTTCCGGTCAAGTCTATAGCTCATTCCATGTTGATATGCAGGCAGTGGCGCTTGAGAGTGAGAGTTTTATTACATCACACATGTCCATGAAGAGGCCGAAAAGGATTTTGATGGCCAATAATGGATGTGCTCGGCGTGCTTTCTTTGAATTCACCTCTGTGGGAAATTGGCTTCAAGCTGCAAGCCCCGCTCTTGCCGACACTCTTGTCAACGATAATGTCATATGCTCCAAACCATGCCACGGGCTCAACTTGATAAGCACCAACACCGATGACTTTCTGTGCAACCCATGCACCGGTGCCATCAAATGTCTGGGAAGGCATGGCAAATCGCACTTCACACCGGCTGGATATCAACGCCGTCACGCATTTTCGGTTGGTAGAAACATCGGTTTCTGTTTCGACCAGTCAACTGGAGAGCATGTTGCCGTCGAGATAGGCTACATCAATGGAACTTTGGCTTGCATGATCAAAATGAGCAGCGAGAAGCAGTGGAGTTGCATTGGCAAGCCACCGAGGATGGTGAGCGATATGCCACCGGCGCATGTCGATGGGACACTCTACTGGATGAGCGAGCCCGGACACGAGCACGTCATCGTTGCCTTGGACATCTCCACCCATGAATTCAACATCCTTCCGTGTGAACCAAGCTTGAAAAATGACCATCGCCGCGCGTTTCTTGTCGAGCTGAAGGGAATGCTCTCGCTCGTGGCCGTGGACGCCGGTGTAGGAGAGATGGTCATATGGATGATGCCCAAGAACATGTCCTCGTGGGTTGGTGCATACAAGATATGCCTCGACGAGCATCCTGATTATTCTCTCGCGAAGGGTCAGGTGGTAATGCCGGTGGAGATAGACGACGGTGACGATGGAAGGATCCTGCTCAACACGGGACGGGCTTTAGGGTACTATGACATCAAGACAGGAGAGATGGATAGCCTGTACTCGTTGGACCAACTGAAGCTTCCCCGGAGCAGCTTGGCCTTCCCTGTCTTGTGCCAGGAGAGCCTGGCGCGCATTCAAGACGATGAACTCCCCAGCCGCGTCGCTCCCTCGATTCGCGATGAAGGATGCAGGCGCTGCGAGCACCCTGAGCACGCCGACACAATGCTACGGCAAGGACGACTCTTGTTGCTCAAGTGTGAGGGCGGCACATGTCTTGATGTCGGAGCCGTCTACTGGAGCTGCTGCAGGAGGCTGCTTTGCGAGAGTTGCCAAAGCCGCTGCCTCGAGCACTGTCAGACGGAGGTACTACGCCGCGATCCTGTGCTCCCAACTAACAGTCTTGATTGGACCTGGAACATGATAGGTCCGGACACCACCTTGCCCTTTTGCCATCCGTCCGTGCCAGGTCCAGAGTACTGCTACTATTACACGATCGTGGAGGGAGATGTGGTCCGTCATGTCTTCATGTCTTATCAGGGATTACATGCAAGGGAGGCACTGGTGTCGTTTGGCCGAGTGTGGATACAGAACAGAGGGAGATGCAGTTAAGGAGACCGTGGGTTCGGAGGTACCTCGAGGTGTGAGAGCAATTTTGTTTTTTATTTTTTTTGTATGTTTAAATGGACCGTTTATTGAGCATAATTCTTCATTCTGCTATGGTACACCCCCTAAACACATGAACATCACAGATTAGGCGATACTCTTCATAACGAAGGGAGTGACGATGGGCATTTTTTTTAAATCGTCAGTGCGCCCACCCGTGCCGTACACATCGTGTGTCACCCGTACGAGCGGTCAATCGGCGAGTGGATGCAGGCAGTTTCCCACACACCACCACGCCGCCTACTAGATGCAGGTGGGAATTTCGATGCGCTCCATAATGGCGGTGTTATCTCCTTCACCGGCACCCACCCACCTCCCCCACGTCGCCCATATATGGTGCCTCCACCCTCTTCGCCGCAGAATACCAGTCGCCTGCTCCTATTCGACACTTGACGCTGAAACCCTAGTCGCCAACTGTCCACCCCACCTCGAGGCGATGGCGCGCCCCAACGTCGGCATGGAGGATGTGGAGGAGCTCACCCATTTCGGCATCCCTGCGCCGCCGGACGTGCAGATACCGTTGGGATGGAAGTTGAGCATCGCCGGCGTTTCGGTGGCGTCGTTGCCCCTCATCGGCTCACCCTCGCTACAATGGAAAAAATTTGCTCCAATTTCTCGAATGTCGAAAAAATGACGTGCTCACAAACGCACCTTTATGACCTACTTGAACAACGTCTTTTGAACATGGTTTTTTTGGACCTATGAGGAATGACCTCAAATTCTGCCACCAAGGAGGCATGGTTATGGTAGGCATCCATGCCCGATTTGAACAACTTTCAACACTGTTTGCACGTTGCGCAACGTGTGGCCATTTACCGCCTTTTTCACTGAAATAATTCAAAAATGCTAAACTTGTCGAAAACGAAAACCACTTAGTAGCATGGAGCCATGAATTGGCAATTCTTGGCCATGGAAAAAATTTGGGCCAATTTCTTGAATGTCAAAAAAAGGATGTGCTCCCAAACACACCCTTCTAGACTACATGAGCACCATCTTTTGAACATATTTATTTTTGGACCTATGAGGAATGACCAAACTTTTGCCATGAATGAGGCATAGCCATGGGAGGCATCCATGCCTGATTTGCCACACAAAAAAACCACTTGGCATGGAGCCATCAATTGTTAATGCTAGGTCATGGAAAAAATCTGTGCAAGTTTCTCAGATGTCGAGAAAACGACGTGCTAACAAAAGTACCCTTCTGGCATACTTGAACACCGTCTTTTGAACATGATTTTTTTGGACCTCTAATGAATGACTCAACTTTTTTCACCAAGGAGGCAGGCCCATGGTAGGAATCCATACCGGTTTTGAACGACTTTCGATACCGTTTGCACGTTGCGACATATAGTGGCCATTTATTGGCCTTTTTCATCAAAATCATGCTAAACTTGTCGAAACCAAAACCGCTTGGCTTGGAGCCATTAATTGGTAATGCTAGGTCATGGAAACAAATTGGGAAAATTTCTCGGATATCGAAATTATGACATGCTAACAAACACACCCTTCTGGGCTACTTGGACATCGTCTTTTGAACATGGTTTTTTTGACCTCTGAGGAATGACCCCAACGTTTGCCACCAAAGAGGCATGGCATGGTAGGCATCCATGCCTGATTTAAACGACTTTTGACATCGTTTGTACGTGCGACACGTGTAGCCATTTATCGGTCTTTTTTCACCAAAATAATTCTAAAAACATTCTAAACTTGTCGAAAACCAAAACCACTTGGCATGGAACTATGAATTGGTAATGCTAGGTCATGGAAAAATTTTTGGGCCAATTTCTCGGATGTCGAAAAACGACGTGGTCACGAACGCACCCTTATGGCTTTTGAACATGGTTTTTTTGGACTTATGAGGAATGACCCCAACTTTTTCCACCAAGGAGGCATGCCTGATTTGAATGATTTTCAAGACTGTTGGCACGTTGTGACACCTGTGGCAATTTATCAGCCTTTTTTAACCGGAATAATTAAAAAATATGCTAAGCCTATCGAAAACCAAAACCACTTGGCATGGGGCCATGAATTGGTAATGCTAGGTCATAGAAAAAAATTGGGCCAATTTCTCGGATGTCAAAAAAACGGCGTGCTCACAAATGCACCCTTCTTTCCTACTTTGAACGTCTTTTAAACATGTGTGTTTTGGACCTCTAAGGAATGACCCTAACTTTGGCCATCAAGGAGGCATGGCCATGACAGGCATCCATGCCTTTTAAACATGTGTGTTTTGAACGGCTTTCGGCATCATTTTCATGTTGCGACACGTGTTGCCATTCATCGGTCTTTTTTCACCAAAATAATTCAAATACATGCTATACTTGTCGAAAATGATAACCACTTGCATGGATCCATGAATAAGTAATGCTAGATCATGGAAAAAAAATGGGTTCATTTCTCGGATGTCAAAAAATGGCGTGCCCTTCTGGACTACTTGAACACCGTCTTTTGAATATGGGTTTTTTGGAGCTTTGAGGAATGATCCAAAATATTTATAGTTAGGTTATCTTAAATTAAGTTAAAATCTATTTTTAAACATCTTATTTGCAATTATTAACAAAAAAACAAATACTATTTTTAAAATGGGCGCACAATAAAAACAGTAACAAAAAAATTAAAAAGAAAAGAAAAAAAAGACTCGTGTGATTATTGGACGGCCGAGCGCACGTTGTCTCAGTGTTGAAGCCGCCGGCGGTTATTATTGGGTCGACCGGCTTAAATAGCCAACCGTGCCCCACATGTCGAGCTCCTCTCAATATACTATCCCACCATGTTCTGCCGTTCCTTCCCTGTGGAATGAGTATTGGCGGCCGAACGCAAAAAAGGAGAAGGTAGCAAGGTGGAATGAGCTCAAGTCTTTGTAGGACAAGAAATGGAGGTCAAAGTTGACGGCCGAAGAGAGCAAGTTGAAGGCGGAGGAGCGTAGACTTGCACTCGAGGAGGAGAGACTTGTGAAAGAGAAGGAAGCAGAAGAACGTGTTATCATGTTCATGAACCCAACCATGATAGATGCATGACAAAAATGTACCGGGAGCTTACTCTCGTGTAGAGATCATGAACCAAAAGGAGGTCTCTCTTGGGGATGGTGGCCGTGTGGATTGTGGTGGTGGCCGTGGGATGGTGGTGGACAAGGAGGTGATGGTTGTGGTGGCCGTGGGGATGGCGGTGGACTTGGAGGTGGGGATGGTGGAGGCCTTGGAGGTGGTGATGATTTCCTTCATGGTGATGGTGCTTGAGTTCATGTAGTATGCATTTCGTAGGGCTCGACCAACGACAAGACATACTATGTTGTGGTGATTTTGGATCAAACTTGATCAATGTGTTGCCTTTTGGATGAACTCTATGCATGTTTTAATTTGAATTGCTCGATCCGTGCAACTATATGTATGGTCATGGTTAATTTGTTAAGTATGTTAAATCTGAATCATTCGAATGATTGATTGAAATGTATGTGACAAGGCTAAAAGAATTGAGCAAAAAGAAGGTTAAATTTAAGGGATAAGCTAGGAACGGCCACCCACTCCTTAAATTATTAGGAGTTAAAGATAAGAGCCGGATAAAGGTTAAGTTTTAACTTTTAAGGGATCGGTTAGAGAGATGCTATAAGGTGGTGTAGCTGCAGTGTAAAACCTTAAGCAAGTTCCCGAGTCATGTCGTCGCATTTTCATTGAGTAGGGAAGATCAAACTCATATTTTCATTGAGTATGGAGGACCAAACCCGTTAGCACGGTCATGTGTATTTTGTGTGTGTACCCGGTCGTTTTGAGTCTTCTAGGTGGTCAGGCTAGTCAAATTTGACTGCAAACCAAACCAGAAACATTCAAAAACCTGCACATGCAGCGCAAAATATTTGGACAAAAATTTCGACTGTTAACTGAAATGGAATTTGACTGCAAACCAAACCAGAAACAATCGAAAACCTGCATCTGCTGTGCAAAATAATTGGACAAAAGTTTCGACAGTTAACTGAGATGAAAACCATTTGATGTGGCCATAATTGACTGTTAACAAAAATTTCGAATGTTAACCATTGGCTACAATATACTACAAGATTGGTTGTAAAAAAAACAGACAGTAACAAGATTTCAGAGCACAGGAGCGAAACAATTGCTTGTTTGAAAAATAGGAGCCTCTGTTCCATTTCATCAGTGAAACAAAGTATTGGAGAAACAACACAGGAAGCACAGACAATGCACAATACACAGATAGTTCCAAGGCTAACAGACCTCTGCAGACTACTGAGGATCAGGCAGAACATGATCAGCCATAATGTGGCTTATCTCCAACGGGAAAGAATTGGTAACGCTAGCCGTGCTACCCTTGAAATTTATTATGGCTCCATTCTCGATCTTCATCCCATACAACTGCTGCGCACGCTTTAGGATGACAATCCCGGTGAGCTCTGCGTGTCCCAGTAGCTCATCAGGTACAATATGCTCTGGGATCATTCGCCTCCAGCTTAAAGTCCATTTAGATCCTGTAAGCAAGAAAAATATGACTGAAGAACCCTCTAGCATCACCCAGTATAGTTCCCCTCCGCTGCACGCAAGAACATTATTCCGCAGACTGACTTTCTCTTTCATCTCATCCGTGGGCAGGGGGACAGCATCTGGATGAACAAATGTAACAAGGGGTTTGTTTAGATGAAAAGGACAGATCACATTCAAAGTTAAGGAAATGCAGATACAAAAAGGATTTTGTTTGAGATTGGAGCTGTACCTAGAAGATGCTTCTTGATGTCGAAAACCAATACCATCTTACTTATGGGATCAAGAAGATGATGTTTCCCTGAGACATAGACCCCCACTCTCCTCAGCATCCGAGTGGGAGACAGCATGAATGGGCAGCTTACCTCTATCACCTGCCAACCCCTGACCGAGCTGAAGATCTTTATGCACAACTGCCGAACCTGGCCTCTGCAGAGCAGATACAAGCTAAAGTGTTTGCCTGCCGTTGCAACGATTGCAGCAGTTACCAGTTCATCTGCTGCATTACTACTGACTGGTGTATCTGGCAGTGTTGTGATGCTCAGGGAATCCAACGGTCTGATGACCTGCACTACCGACGCTGTGCTGTCTTTTATAAGCGCGAGCAGTCCATCCCTGCATTCAACTGCCTTGATCCATCCATGCGACTGGGAGGACAGAGCGAGAAAATTATTGAGCATCCTGCCAGCAGATTCCAGCCATGGCGTACTTGTGCCCACGGGAACTGCAGCCCTAAGAAACCCACTTTTTGATTCCACCAATATAGCAACAAGTCTCGGTTCTGGTCTAGAGCCTACGCAGATGCAGGGAGAAAGGGCAACTCGGAGGAAGAGGGTTGAGCAAGCCGTGACTCTGTTGAGGTCAGACTTTGTTACACGAACAAATATATCCTCAAGAATAGACACATGCTGAAGTTGGATTCTAGATTTTTTAGCTAAAATCTTTCTTCGTTTTAAGAGGGCGAGATTCCCTTTATCCAAGTTCTGACCAGCTGAAATAAAGCAAAACTAGAAATTTTTAATAGCAGAAGGGCAGAACCGAGTAAACCATAATCGCAGAACTAAAACCCATCTTCCATTACATGCACCTGATGAAGATAACTAATGTACATCCATGGAAGATCACATCTGAATCGAATGGGAGACCATATTAATTTTACTATTTGAACTTGAATCTAATGGAACATCGCTATACCATAGCACAATTCAACAGAACTGGAAACAATAATAGGCTTATGTCTTCATGCAAGCTTGCTGCAGTTTCACAGTTCCAGCGGCAATGAGAAATGGGAGGAATATATTGCACGCCAAAGATGCACAGAAAGGGAACATACGTGAGAAATATTTGGTGATAGGTTGACGCCTATGGGGCCTTACCTGATCTTGAGGACGTTCCATCTGTAAATTCTTTGGTGTTGGAGCTCCCAGAGTTGCCTTTTGGTACTAGAGAGCCAGAGGGCAAGCCACTTTCTGATTCAGAAGCATAAACTGAAGACGATCCATCCTCTGAAACAACATATGCTGTGCAAAAGCTGGGGACACTCTTGCAAATTTTGCAGGTCGTCCTACTTGCACTGGACCTCCTATAAGATCAAATGATCAACAGGAGCATGCACATTAATTATTATGTGTCTTTTTCCTGTTCGGGCTGAGCATCCCTCTCTCTGCTCTGGGTTCCATGCTCATGTGTGTTCATGTCATGTGTTGTACCCTCTATTGTACTCATTTTCTCTTCTTCTATCAATGAAAAGATACGCAAGCTTTGCGTATTCGCGAAAAAAAAACATTAATTATTATTCATCACGAATTAGTACAGTACAGGTGATTATGAGGAGCTACCTAGCTAGTGAATGGGCTCTTGCTGGAATGGTTACCGACAACGAGGAACTGTATCTGGTACTGAGAAACAAGACTGGAAATGGTATCCGCGACATCCTTGCCCTCAACAAGCAGTACTTGAGCTTCAACCTGAGCCAAGTAAGTAAAGAAATTAATTCAACTACCAGACAAGGGGTTGATGCATTCATTCAGCCAGCCTAGAATAGGAAATGGAGATATGCTTGTTAAGGCAAGTCAACCTGGGCCTAGTAAGCAAACAAATAAATTCAACCAACAGACAAGGGGTTGATGCGTTCATTCAGCCAGTGTAGACTATGAAATGGAAATGGAGTAATACTTGTTAAGGTAAGTCAACCTGAGCCAATTAAATAAACAAATAAATCCAACCAACATAGAAGGGGGTCGACCCATTGATTCATTCATTCAGATTCAATCTAGAACATGAAATGCAAAGGGAGTACTTGCTAATCCAAACCACCTTATTTTCATCACATGTGTCTTTTCAGCGGCGCAGCATTTCCTGCTTCTCGATCCACATTTTTTGGAGATGGCCTTCGGCGCCGTTGGTGCTGGCTTCATCAATCGGGAGGAGGTGCCCCACTGAAGGTAAGCCACACACAGGCACAGACACAATCAGATGGTGAGCATACAGCGAAAGCAACTGAAATGCGTGGAAGCGACGAGGAAGAAGGAGCGGGGCGTGAAGAGCCGTAGCGTTGCGTACTTGGCGTGGGCTCGGCCAGGACCGGGGTGAGGACATGGATGAGCTTGAAGGCGGGAGGGGCGTCGTCCTTGGCGAAGGTGGCGAGCGCCCACGGGAGGACGTAGGCGCTGGATTTGGAGCCGCCGAGCGCCAACCCGACGACGGTGGGCGCCGCGCCCGCTCCGACCTCCGCTTCCTCTTTGGCGGCCATCACATGCCCTGGTTCATCAACAAGAGACGGGGAAATGGAATCGGTCAGCAACGGCAGCAGGAAATCACCGACGCGCTCTGGTAGGAGAAGAGCGAGAGAGAAGCACGAGAGTTCCGCCGCCGCGACGCGCGCGGCGCCGACGATGACTAGGCTACCTAGGGCCTCTCGAGCCGAGCAGAGCAGTCACGCGCGCGCGCGCGCGCTCTGGTCGGGGAAGAGCGAGAGAGAGGAGCACAGGGGTTCCGCCTCCGCGGCTTCCGCGCGAGGCCCCGCCTCCGCCGCCGACTAGGGTGCGGTAGGGCCTCTCGAGCCGAGCCGACCAGTCGCGCGCGCGCGCGCGCGCTCTGGAGTAGGGGGTGCGGCGCGAGCGAGCGGGGGAGAGGTTTCACATGCATTCGGTGGGGGTGGGAGCGGAGCTTACCCGTGGAGCGCGGGCAGTGCTTCACTTCGGCCGGCGACGTCGACGGCGACGGCGAGGGCCCCCGGAGCGGAGGAAGAGGAGGGGAGGAGGAGAGCTACGCTACGGTCCGGCGGTTATGGAAGAAGAGAACAGAAGAGGGGAGCTACGCTACGCTACGTTCCGTTGCACAGCGGGGGATGCGGACCTGGTCGTATGGGCCACGCTAGCTTCGTGGGTCTTGCCTGAGTGAAAGCCCACTTTGGTTGGCCAGCTGGTTGTTGGGCCCATCCTTTCCTTTCTTGGAGAACGTATCTGTTTTTTTTTGCATAAAAAAACGTATCTGTTTTTTTAGGGGGGAACGTATCCGGTGAAACGAGGGAACTGGTGCACCGAATGCACCAGCGATATGGGCCATTGGATGCAAAAAGGCAGGGAGAGAAGATGGGCCTCCCGGTACATTTGCAAAATGATCCTTGTATTGCAATTAAATCAAGCGAATTGACCTTCCCCACACTTAGTTCGTCTCTCTCCCCTTCTTCTCCTGTACCAGTGCAGCCGCCGCACGGTATGAGCACCAAATATTGTTCTTCTGTTATCCACACGCATTCTATTATTTCAATCCTTCAGTTACCCCGATATGTTTGAATCCAGTGGCATTTGGGAAACTGAATATTATGAGCACCGAATGGATGTGCGACATACAGTTATAAACGTATAATCAGAAAATTTTGCCACTAATCATAGCCGACAGTGGAAGAAAAGATGATGGGGTCTATTCTGATTTGTGTACAATTTTCATGTACGCTTGCTAATTTTATAGTTAAGTTTTGTACATGAAGCGACTTGACGTGTATGTGATCAAATGATTACCTAGGAGCCTGCGTACATGGTAAGATCATGTTAATTACTAGTTGTTCATGTGATGTTCTTGACATGTATGTCATGAATCGATGTGAGGGTCTGTCCTGAAGCGACTTGAGATGTTTTTGTTATCCACTTAAATTTGTTCAAACTGAATGGAGAGGGCCTTTACAATGTCTAGTCGAACTTTTTGTGGCATTACTAGTTAAAAATGTTTCCCAATTTGTCTTTCCGCAATCACATTGTTTCTTTTCTCTGGCGGAAAAATCTTGATGTGAGCTGCTTAGTTGTAGGTTACTCCAGTTCTGTACTTTTGAACATGTATGTGATGTTTTGTCATTTTATTTGCATGAAAATAGGTAACCATGGAGTCAATCAAGTGCTGCTCTAAGTATTGGGTCAACAACGACAATGGGAATTGAAGATGATGCCAACAGCTTTGCCATGGTAATTAACTAGAAGGGTTAGGCGTGCTTTGCTGCACCGGTGGTGTTGTTAGGTTTTCATTATAAAAAATACTCCCTCAGTTTCAAAATCTAAGGTGTATTAATTTTTAGAAAAGTCAAACATCTTTAAGTTTGATCAAATTTGTAGAAAATATATCAAAATATTCATAATATCAAATCAATATCATTAAATTCATCATAAAATATGTTTTCATATTTTATTTATTTAATATCGTGCATGTCGATATTTTTGGCTCTGAACTTGGTCAAAGTTAAGAATTTTGACTTTCAAAAAACAAATACACCTTTGGAACGGAGGGAGTATTTGATTTAGCTAGTTGGGGGGTGATGGAGTGTGCTTCCTTTTATTATAATGTGGTGTTTTGGTGAGGTCTTTCGCGGTGTGACTCTGTGTGTCTGCTAATCAACCTGTACATATGTGAGAAAAATTTCTACGTCGGTGGTGGATGCATGTACTATATTGATGATACAATATCACATGTTGGTATTTTTTAGATGGTGATGTTGGGAAACGTAATAGAAAATAAAAAAATTGCCCTATGATCAACCAGGAACACTATGAAGATGCAATAAACAGTTTGGATCACTACTGGAATCAGAGAATTTGCCATCAGCCAGTTCTTTGCCGTCTGCTTACAAAAAACAGACGGCAAAAAAACTGGCTGATGGCAAAGATATTATTTGCCATCAGCTGGCAAAGATATTATTTGCCATCAGCCAGTTATTTGCCGTTAGCTAGCGGATGGCAAAGAGATGGGGTGGGGTCCAGTGGAGGCCGGCGCGTGGGGCCTGGCCCATCCCCCTCTTTGTCGTCGGCTAGCTGACGGCAAAGTTTCTTTGCCGTCCGCTAGCAGACGGCAAAGTAGCCACTACCTAACGGGTCGCTACCCACCCGGCCCCCTCCTCATCTCTCTCTTCTCTCTCTCTCCCTCTCCCCGACCGCACCCCGCCGCCCCCGCCCCCGACGGCACCCCGCCATTGCCCCCGACCCCAAGCCGCCCCCGCCCCGACCGTACCTCGCCACCGCCCGACCCCCCATGCCGCCCCCCGACCGCACACCGCCGCCGGCCCCACCCCCCGCCGCCCCCGACCGCAACCCGCCGCCGCCCCCGCCGCCTCGCCGCTTCGGCACACTAGTAGAAAACAGGGCTTTGGTCACAGCTCAATATACACATTAGTCCCGGTTGCATTACGAACCGGGACTAATGTGAGCATTAGTCCCGGTTCGAGCGGCTAAAGGCATTAGTCCCGGTTCAAATGAGACCTTTAGTCCCGGTTTGAGATACGAACCGGGACTAAAGGGTGTGCCCTTTAGTCCCGGTTCGTATCTCAAACCGGGACTAAAGATTAGACCTTTAGTCCCGGTTTGAGACACGAACCGGGACTAAAGGGTGCGATGCCCTTTAATCCTGGTTCGTGTCTCAAACCGGGACTAAAGGGGTTCGTGTCTCAAACTCTACCCCCCCCGGTGTATCGCCATTTCAGTTTTGAAAAAAACAAAAGAAAATGATAAAAACTTCAAAAAATAAAATCCTTCGAGATGTAGTTATATTACTACATCTAATAGTTAGAAAAATTTAAAAACTTAAATTTGGACATGTTTTGCAAAAAAGTGTTATGAAAAAGTAAAACGGCTATAACTTTTGCATACGATGTCGGAAAAAAACGTATAATATATCAAAATGTTCAGCACGAAAATCCGCATCCAATTTTGATGGCCATAGGCCGTTTTGCAATTTTTTAGAATCCTCAAATTCTAAAAGGAAAAAAGTTATGCTCAAATTTCAGTTTTTTTGAATTTTGGTTAAATCTGGTCAAACTACTTATTCAAGAAATATTAGTGTTACTAAATAATTATTCAAGAATATTAGTGTTACTAAATAATTATTTTAGTTTTTTTGAATTTTGGTCAAATTTAGTCAAATCTAGTCAAACTATGGTCAAACTACTTAGTCAAGAAATATTAGTGTTACTAAATAATTATTGGTTTTAAGAATAATAGTTTCAAACTCAAACGGTGTAACGTGTGACTTCATGCTCAACTTCAACTCCTAAGGGTTAATAGGATTGACAGCTTACTATTGTCAGGAAAACAACAAGTGCAGACTTGGAAACAAGGGGGAATAGAACTTGAAAGTTAAGCGTGCTCAGGCTGGAGTAGTGAGAGGATGGGTGACCGGCCGGGAAGTTAGATGATTTGGAATGATGAGGGATGATTAGAGATTAGAGATTAAATTGAGCAGTGATGAGGGGTGATTAGAGATTAAATGCAAATAATTCAAAAATTTCAAAATTTCAAAAAAAAATCAAATTCCAAAAAAATTCCTTTAGTCCCGGTTGGTGTGTTACCAACCGGGACCAAAGGTCGAGCTCCAGACAGCGGCCACGTGGACGGCCTTTAGTCCCGGTTCGTAACACAACCGGGACTAAAGGGGGGGGGGGCCTTTAGTCCCGACCCTTTAGTCCCGGTTCTAGAACCGGGACTAAAGGCCCGTTTTCTACTAGTGGCACGCCGCCCCGGCCCATCGACAACCCGACGCTCCGTCACGCCGCCCTGGCCCGCCGCCCCCCCCCCCCCCCGACGCCCCGGCCCGCCGGCGTCGGCCTCCTCCACCTCCACCAACGACGGCCTCCACCTCCCCCACTCCGGTGAGCCCCCTCCCCCTCTCTTTTTTTCAAATTTTTTCTCTGTTAATTGTGTAGTTAGTTTACTTAGTGTAGTTAGATTAGTTTAGTTAGTGTAGTTTAGTTTGTGTAGTGTAGTTTAGTTAGTGTTTTTTAGTTAGTGTAGTTTGGTTAGTTAGTGTACTGTAGTTTAGTTAGTGTAGTGTAGTTTAGTTAGTTTAGTATAGTTAATCTAGTTTAGTTGTAGTTAGTTAGTGTTATATTTTAGTGTAGTTTAGTTAGTGTTCGAGGTCGCGAGAGGGGTCGAGGATCGCCGAGGGTCGAGGGTCGCGAGGGGTGGGGGTCCCGAGGGGTCGAGGTCGCCGAGGGGTCAAGGTCGAGGGTCCCCAGGGTCGAGGGTCGCCGAGGGGTCAAGGGTCGAGGGTCACCGAGGGGTCGAGGATCGAGGGTCGAGGGGTCGAGAGGTCGAGGATCGAGGGGTCGAGGGGTCGAGGGTCGAGGGTTGAGGGGTCGAGGGGTCGATGGTCGAGGATGTCCGAGGGGTCGAGGGTCGAGGGTCGCAGAGGGGTTGAGGGTCACCGAGGGGTCGAGGATCGCCGAGGGGTCAAGTTCATGTTAGGTATTCAATTTTTTTATGTTGTACTTGATGATGATACACTTAAGTTATATACATATTATTATTCATGTCGGTATTAATTTTTTTTATGTTGTACTAATTTCATTTACTCTTTGTCATGGCAGGTGTTGAAAGATGGTGGGCGCGGGTAAGGAGCACTCCGAGGCTCCTTCTTCGTCGGCACGTGGTGGGAGTGGTACTTCCATTCCACCCGTACCTCTCCGGAGAGCGTTGTACAAGGGTATGGCTTCATCGGTGGGCGCTTCTTTGTCGGCGTCATTGCCCACCAGAAGAGGAGGTCTGGGAGGGAGGAAGAGAGGAGGTCGGGGAGGACGTGGCCGTGGGAGAGGTAGGCAGGCTCCTACGCCTTCCTCGCCGCCACCCCCAGCTGATTCACCCAAGCACAGGACTGCTAGGGTGGACACGTCTGAGAAGGAAGCTACACGGACTCCGGTCCATGAGCCTCGGGTCGACGGGCCTTCGGCCCACGAGACTCCGGACCAGGGTACATCCCAGGAGACGCCCGGATGGGGTACCTGGGCGGATCCTCCTGAGGGGCCGAGTGGCCATGCTGCTGGTGGCGGGGATCCGGCTGATAGCGAGGGCGACGTGGTTGAGGGGGCCACCATCTACCAGCGTGGTTGTACACAGCTCCCGCCCGTGCCGGCGACCCGCGAGCAGAGGTGGTTGATTTTTCCTGATGGGGAGAGGTAAGTGCATTTACTCTTTTTGTACCATTTGCCTTCACGTTTCTTCAAATATCTAATGCGTTGGCCTTGTCATACTGCAGGGGTTGGGACCACGCTGATGATGTCCGCAGGCCCAACACCGTCCTTGGTGTGCTTTGCTGGCAAAACTTCCCAGGGTTTGTCACGTTGGCCGGTGAGGGTCAGCTTCCATAGCTAGGATTGAGCTGGGAGCACTACTTGGCTGCCCCGGCCCAGCCGGAGGAGATGATCGACGGTGTCTTGTGCCACACGAGGGCAGAGATGGTGATCAGAAAGTTTTGGGTAATTTCTCCTTTACACAATTAAAAATCTTTAAATAGCTAGTTATTGTACTAATCAATGTTGTCTCATTTGATTGCAGACCTTCTACAGGTGTGAGGAGGGATACGAGGAGGCCGCGGCACAGGTTATCGATGCCGAGTGCAGGCGCCTACTACAAAACTTACGGCACGAGGCTCGGGTGCAGGCTGTTCGAGACTACTACGCCTCGCGTGGTATTAAGAAGCCCAAGCCGGCGTGCCGCGAAAAGTTTCTGAAGAAGGAGCTGTACATGACGGTAATTACCTATTATTAAGGTCTTGTACTTAGTTTCCTTGATTTGATTTGTAGGCGTAGCGCTCAAGTTTCTCTTTACTAACTTAGGTGCCCCCGAGATGGTGTGCGGATCAGATGGATTGTTGGGAGGTGTTGGTGGATGAGTGGTGCTCAGACCAATGGCTAGCCGTCCACAACAATGCCAAGGACCGGCGTGCCCAAATGGAAGGTGTGCCACACCATCAAGGCAACGCCAACTTATTTCAGTTCGGGCGGAACTGGGTATGTGGTTTGCTTCATGATTCATGCAATTCATTCTTCATGCTAGCTTGAGCCCTTTAATTACTAATTTACTATGTTCCTCTCTTTCAGGCGAAACACAATAAGGCGGAGGTGCCAGAGGTGTACGACCTCTATGCCATGGCCCATACTGCCTCGTACAAGAAGGTCAAGGCATTCTCTGGGTCTGACCTTGATCATCCTGAGAACTTCACCAACATCCCCTCCCACAACAAGCTTGTGAGGTACAGAGATGAGGGGAAGGCGAGGAAAGGGGAGGACTTTAACCCGAGCCAGCAGTTTGATCCAGAGTTGGTGATGATATCTGGTGGCGGGAGGTCCCATGGCTCGATAGCCATTGGAGATGGACTTATCCGTTGTCCTCGCACTCTCCCGGAGATCAAGGCGTGCCAGTCGAACTCCGCTCCTGAGATGAGGCCTTGTCAACGGCCAGTCGAGCTCGCCTTCGAGGTTAGTTATACGGACTCAGCTATCTTTCCTCCATTACATTGTGTGTGCGGCCATCGATGATTACAATGCTAACGAGGAGTGGTGTTGCAGGCTGCTCTTCAGAGTGAGAGAGATAGAACCCAGGCGCTTCTGGCGGAGAGGGACCGGCAGGCGGAGGAGAAGCAGCGGGAGTTGGAGGAGAAGACGGCAAAGATGTTGGAGGAGGAGAGGGCACGGAATGACATGCAGAACCGGGCCATGTACGAGCTCCTTGTGGTAAGTTTCTTCTGCATATTAGCCAAATCATTCACGTGATGTTCATTTCATTGCTAACTAGTATGACTGACTCGTCAAAACCAAATGTGCAGTCTGTGTGCGAGAAGGCCCGTCAGACCCCTCCGTCGATGCCAGAGATTGCTCCGGGGACCACGGTGAGTTTAATTTGAATGGTCATTAGTTACTAATCTTAACACTTCAGTGTCATCATGCTAACGAGACATTGCAAATGATCTTTGGTGCAGCATAACTCCAGACAAGCATCGCACGATCCTTCTCCAGGTGGTACCGACACGAGCCACCCCGGTGCTTCACCTCCGTGATGACGGTAAGTTTTCTATAGTGTTTTCCTTAACAAATGCATAATGACCTAGACTTAGCTTTATTTCCTCCAATATGCTTACCATAATGACCTAGACTTAGCTTACTTAGCTCCAAAATGATCCATTTTACCTAAGTTAGCTCTAAAATGATCTACACTTAGCTTTGTTTCCTCCAAAATGTCCTAAGTTAGCTCTAATATGCTAAGTTAGCTCTAATATGCTTAGTTACCTAGGTTTGCTCAATAATGACATACACTTAGCTTACTTATGTCAAAAATGGCATAATTAGCTTACTTAGGTCAAAAATGGCAAAACAACCTTGGTAACCTCATAAATGTCATATACTTAGCTTATTTTCCTCCAAAATGACATAATAAGCTTAATTAGCTCCAAAATGATCAATTTTACCTAAGTTAGCTGCAAAATGACCTCAGTTAGCTCTAAGTTAGCTCTAAAATGCTAAGTTAGCTCTAATATGCTTAGTTTCCTAGGTTGGCTCAATAAAGACCTATACTTAGCTTACTTATGTAAAAAATGGCATAATATGCTTAGTTAACTCAAAAATGGCATAATTAGCTAGGTTAGCTCCAAAATGATTCATTTTACCTAGGTTAGCTCCAAAATGATCCATTTTACCTAGGTTAGCTCCAAAATGATCAATTTTACCTAGGTTAGCTCCAAAATGATCCATTTTACCTAGGTTAGTTAAAAAATGATCCATTTTAGCTAAGTTAGGTCCAAAATGATCCATTTTAGCTAAGTTAGCTCATAAATGATCCATTTTACCTAGGTTAGCTCATAAATGTCATTTTTACCTAAGTTAGCTCCAACATGATCCATTTTAGCTAAGTTAGGTCCAAAATGATCCATTTTAGCTAAGTTAGCTCATAAATGATCCATTTTACCTAAGTTAGCTCATAAGTGTCTTTTTTACCTAAGTTAGCTCATAAATGTCATATACTTCTTATTCTTATCATTCTTCTTCTTCTTCTTCTTCTTCATTTTCTTCTTCATTTTCTTCTTCATTTTCTTCTTCTTCTTCTAGTCTTCTTCTAACTTTCTTATTTCCCATTTTGCAGATTTCATTCACTTCACGGAAGCTTGCATTGATGGAGTGCTTGTTTTCCCTTTCTGTTTTCATTTTGGAACAATGTGGAACTTGTAATTGTTGGGGAACGTTGCATGGAAAACAAAAAAAATTCTACGCCCACGCAATGATCTATCCATGGAGATGCATAGCAACGAGGGGGAAGAGTGTGTCTACGTACCCTCATAGACCGTAAGCGGAAGCGTTTCACAACGCGGTTGATGTAGTTGAACTTTCTTCGCGATCCAACCGATCGAGTACCGAACGTACGGCACCTCCTCGTTCAGCACACGTTCAGCTCGGTAACGTCTGCGCCTTCTTGATCCAGCAAGACAACGAGGTAGTGGATGAGTTCCGACAGCACGATGGCGTGGTGACGGTGATGGTCAAGTGATCTCCGCAGGGCTTCACCTAAGCACTACGAAAATATGACCGGGGGTGTAAACGGTGGAGGGGGGCACCGCACACGGCTAGGCAATTGTCTGTTGTGTGCTAGGCGCTTGTCTGTTGTGTGCTAGGCGCCCCCCTCCCACATATATATAGGTGGGAGGGAGGGAGGAGCAGCCAAGGAGGCACCCAAGTAGGAGGAATCCTACTTGGAGTCCCTCCCAAGCCGCGCCCTCCCTTTCCTTTATTGGAGCGCGGGAAAGGCAGGCGAGGGTGGCGCCCCCTTTTCCTTTCTCCCATGAGAGGGAAGGCAGGAGGGCTAGCCCTCCCCCTTTTCCTTCCCTAGGGCTGGCCAACAAGAAGGAGGCGCACCAGCCCCCTTGTGGGCTGGTCTGTCCCCTCCTTTGGCCCATAAGGACCATAACTTGCCGGGGGGTGCCCGGAACCGCTTCCGGTGACCCGATTTCCTCCGGTACGTCCCGAAACACTTCCGGTGTCCAAACCATCGTCCTATATATCAATCTTAACCTCTCGACCATTTAGAGACTCCTCGTCATGTCCGTGATCTCATCAGGGACTCCAAACAACTTCGGTTACAATAACATAAACTCATATAACACTATATCGTCAACGAACGTTAAGCGTGCGGACCCTACGGGTTCGAGAACTAGTAGACATGACCGAGAACACCTCTCCTCCGGTCAATAACCAATAGCGGAACCTGAATGCCCATATTGGCTCCTACATATTCTACAAAGATCTTTATCGGTCAAACCGTTATGACAACATACGTAATTCCCTTTGTCCATCGGTATGTTACTTGCCCGAGATTCGATCATCGGTATCTCTATACCTAGTTCAATCTCGTTACCCGGCAAGTCTCTTTACTCGTTCCGTAATACATCACCTTGTAACTAACTCCCTAGTCATTTTCTTGCAAGCTTCTAGTACACATCACCATGTGATTTAACACCCATAGTTCACATCGCCATTTGACCAACACCCAAAGAGTTTACTAAGAGTCAATAATCTACTTCACATCACCATGTGATTAATACCCAAAGAGTACTAAGGAGTGATTATGTTTTGATTGTGAGAGAAGTTTAGTCAGCGGGTCTGCCACATTCAGATCCGTGTGTATATTTGCAAATTTCTATGTCAACAATGCTCTGCATGGAGCTATGATACGTCCATTTTGCATCATGCTTTTATATCAATATTTATTGCATTATGGGCTGTTTATTACACATTATGGCACAATACTTATGCCTTTTCTCTCTTATTTTACAAGTTTACATGAAGAGGGAGAATGCCGGTAGCTGGAATTCGGGGCTGGAAAAGGAGCAAATATTAGAGACTTATTCTGCACAACTCCAAAAGTCCTTGAAACTTCACGGAGAGTCATTTTGGATTTAATAAAAATATTGGGTAATAAAGTACCAAGGGGGGCCACCTGCCATCCACAAGGTGAGGGCCGCCCTACCCCCCCTGGCCGCCCCCCCGTCCTTGTGGGCCATCTGGCAGGCCCCCGACGCCCATCTTCTCTGCTATATGGTGTTTTGACCTAGAAAAAAATAAGAAGGAAGCTTTCGGGGACGAGCGCCGCCGTCTCGAGGCGGAACCTGGGCAGAACCAATCTAGGGCTAAGGCGAAGCTGTTCTGCCGGGGAAACATCCCTCGAAAGGGGGAAATCATCGCCATCGTCATCACCATCGATCCTCTCATCAAGAGGGGGTCAATCTCCATCAACATCTTCACCACACCACCTCCTCTCAACCCTAGTTCATCTCTTGTACCACGATCTTTGTCTCAAACCACTCAGATTGGTACCTGTGGGTTGCTAGTAGTGTTGATTACTCCTTGTAGTTGATGCTAGTTGGTTTATTTGGTGGAAGATCATTTGTTCAGATCCTTAATGATAATTAATACTCCTCTGATTATGAACATGAAATGCTTGTGGTAGTTATGTTTGTTCCTGAGGACATGGGAGAAGTCTTGTTATAAGTAATCATGTGAATTTGGTATTCGTTCGATATTTTGATAGATGTATGTTTGTCTCTCCTCTAGTGGTGTTATGTGAACATCGACTACATGACAGTTCACACATGATTTGGGCCTAGGGGAAGGCATTGGGAAGTAATAAGTAATGATGGGTTGCTAGAGTGACAGAAGCTTAAACCCTAGTTTATGCGTTCTTCGTAAGGGGCTGATTTGGATCCATATGTTTCTCGCTATGGTTAGATTTATCTTAATTCTTCTTTCGTAGTTGCGGATGCTTGCGAGAGGGGTTAATCTATAAGTGGGAGGCTTGTCCAAGGAAGGACAGCACCCAAGCACCGGTCCACCCACTATCAAATTATCAAAGTAACGAACGCGAATCATATGAGCATGAAGAAAACTAACTTGACAACAATTCCCATGTGTCCTCTGTGACGCCCCCGGCTCAGTTGTGCACTAATCATACACGCAAAAGCACACGATCAAGCCTAAGGACTCACGGGAAGATATCACAACACTAAGGAAATATGCCCTAGAGGCAATAATAAAGTTATTATTTATTTCCTTATTTCATGATAAATGTTTATTATTCATGCTAGATTGTATTAACCGGAAACTTAGTACATGTGTTGTCATTTGATGAACGGGATCACATCATTAGGAGAATGATGTGATGGACAACCCATCCGTTAGCTTAGCATGATGATCGTTTAGTTTTGTTGCTATTGCTTTCTTCATGACTTATCATGTTCCTATGACTATGAGATTATGCAACTCCCGAATACCGGAGGAACACTTAGTGTGCTATCAACGTCACAACATAACTGGGTGATTATAAAGATGCTCTACAGGTGTCTCCGATGGTTGTTTGTTGAGTTGGCATAGATCGAGATTAGGATTTGTCACTCCGATTGTCGGAGAGGTATCTCTGGGCCCTCTCGGTAATGCACATCATATGAAGCCTTACAAGCAATGTGACTAATAGTTAGTTACGAGATGATGCATTACGGAACGAGTAAAGAGACTTGCCAGTAACGAGATTGAACTAGGTATGATGATACCAACGATCGAATCTCAGGCAAGTAACATACCGATGACAAAGGGAATAACGTATGTTGTTATGCGGTTTGACCGATAAAGATCTTCGTAGAATATGTAGGAGCCAATATGAGCATCCAGGTTCCGCTATTGGTTATTGACCAGAGAAGTCTCGGTCATGTCTACATAGTTCTCGAACCCGTAGGGTCCGCACGCTTAACGTTCGATGATGATTTGTATTATGAGTTATGTGATTTGATGACTGAGTTTGTTCAGAATCCCGGATGAGATCACGGACATGACAAGGAGTCTCGAAATGGTCGAGAGTTAAAGATTCATTTATTGGAAGCCTATATTCGGACATCGGAAAGGTTCCGAGTGATTCGGGTATTTTTTGGAGTACCGGGGAGTTACGGGAATTCACCGGAGAAGTAATGGGACTTATTGGGCCATACGGGAAATAGGAGGCAGCAGCCGGAGGTGGCGCCCCCCCCCTCCCAAGCCCAGTCCAAATTGGACAAGGGGTTGGGGGCGCAGCCCCCCTCTTTTCCCCTCTCCTCTTGGTGGAATCCTACTAGGACTTGGAGTCCTAGTAGGACTCCCCTCCTTGGGCGCGCCCCCTAGGGCCGGCCGGCCTCCCCTTCCCTCCTTTATATACATGGGGAAGGGGCACCCTAGAACACACAAGTTGATTGTTTAACCGTGTGTGGTGCCCCCCTCCACAGATTTCCACCTCGGTCATATGGTTGTAGTGCTTGGCGAAGCCCTGCGTTGGTAACTTCATCATCACCGTCACCACGCCATCGTGCTGACGAAACTCTCCTCAGCCTCAGCTGGATCAAGAGTACGAGGGACGTCACCGAGCTGAACGTGTGCAGATCGCGGAGTGCCGTGCGTTCGGTACTTGGATCGGTTGGATCGTGAAGACGTTCGACTACATCAACCGCGTTACTAAACGCTTCCGCTTTCGGTCTACGAGGGTACGTGGACATACTCTCCCCGCTCGTTGCTATGCTTCTCCTAGATAGATCTTGTGTGATCGTAGGAATTTTTTTGAAATCTACGTTCCCCAACAAACACAACTCTAAAACATAAATAAAGTCATACAGCTTTATATTACAAGCCAGGGGCCTCGAGGGCTCGAATACATAAGCTCGCATACAAGCGTCAGCGGAAGCATCAGATATCTGAGTACAGATATAAAAGAGAACAGAAAGGCCTTTAGAAAGGAGGGGCAAAAGAAACCACTACGATCGAAAGGCGCAGGCCTCCTGCCTGGGACCCCCGATCCTCCTACTCCTGGTCGTCAGCCAACTCGTAGTAGTAACCACCCTCGGGAGTAGTAGCGATCGTCGGCGTGGGCAGCTGTCTCAGGGGCTCTGTCATCTGGTTGCATCAAAAGGGATATGGGGGAAAAAAAAGCGAAGCAACCGTGAGTACTCATCCAAGTACTCAGCAAGCAAGGATCACACTACATATGCAACATTATCAAAGAGTGGCTGTATATGTGGACTGGGCTGCAGAAATGCCAGAATAGAGAGGAAAGCCTAGTCCTATCGAAGACTAGCGTCTTCAGCGGTCTTGCAGCATTAGAAGAGTGTAGACTAGCACAGTATAAAGTAGTAGTATCGATAAGTCTCAACCTCACCCAGAGATCCTTTCTTGACTCCTCGAGAAGCAATCCCAGAGCCATACAGTCATCAACCTCGTCCAGGAATCCCTTCTCGACACCCTGCGAGAAGCAATCCCGAGCCATAGTATCCAATTCTAGTTGTATCGATCGGGATACAACTCTGAGTGTCCGTTACCGAGGATCCGGCTATGCAAGATTAGTTCTTCCCTGCAGGGATGCACCAACTTACCCACCACGCTCGCTAATTCCAGCCGGACACACTTTTCAGGGTCATGCCTGGCCTCGCCAAATGACACAACCGCAACCCTACCTAGAGCTCAGCAGAGAGGTCCCCGCCGGTCTACAACCTAAGCGCCCGGGGTCTTGCCATTGCCCGTGTGCCCTCCGCGTCGTTTTGTGCAGGGTGGATACCAGCACCGCCTCAGATGGTCGTACGATCCGACCGTGCCACAATGCTGAACTGGACGTCTGACAGAACTTTCGGCTGATGCCATGATGCGGAGTGCCCATAACTTTTCCCGCGTGATGGTTAGTGCTATCGGCCATAGGCCCACTCAGATCAAATATCCAAATCGTAGTGTGTTGGTAGTGTGGTAACGAGCAGAGATTCATGATCGATGTGACCCCCGTCGCTCCGTCTCAGAACTTGCGGCAAGGGCCAAGAATGCCCGGCCACGCCTCGTATTCACTACTCGGGCACCGTCCAGGTCAACCCGTCTCGCAAAAGACTATCGGGAACTTAGGTCCACCCTCTACTGGGTGGTACTGCCTGTCCCTCCAGTCCGGCAGTAAAAGTAACTTCCTTGGGTCCCCCTCGGGGCCGACCTGTCTCTAACAAGGTCCAGGGGTAAAGTCACAGTAACCGTGTGTCCATAACATCAAGGGAATCCGAGGTATCACCAACGTCTTACTTTGATTCGGCGGTATTGTTGGATGAAGCGCCCGGACCGACATTACATGACCGCGTTCATGAGACTGGTTCTACTACCGACTTGCTTCGCACACAGGTGGCTAGTGGGTGTCAGTTTCTCCAACTTTAGTTGAATCGAGTGTGACTACGCCCGGTCCTTGTTGAAGGTTAAAACCACACTTGACGAAAATCATTGTGGTTTTGATGCGTAGGTAAGAACGGTTCTTGCTCAGCCGTAGCTAGCAGCCACGTAAAACTTGCAACAACAAAGTAAGGAGGTCTAACTTGTTTTTGCAGGGCATGCTGTGATATGATATGGTCAAGACATGATGCTATATTTTATTGTATGAGATGATCATGTTTTGTAACAGAGTTATCGGCACTGGCAGGAGCCATATGGTTGTCGCTTTATTGTATGCAATGCAATCGCCATGTAATTGTTTTTACTTTATCACTAAGCGGTAGCGATAGTCGTAGAAGCAATAGTTGGCGAGACGACAACAATGCTACGTAGGAGATCATGCTGGAGCGCCGGTGATGATGGAGATCATGCTGGGGCGCCGGTGACAATGGAGATCATGACGGTGCTTCGTGATGGAGATCAAGAGCACAGATGATGATGCCATATCATGTCACATATTGAATTGCATGTGATGTTAATCCTTTTTTATGCATCTTATTTTGCTTAGTACGGCGGTGAGCATTATAAGATGATCTCTCACTAAATTTCAAGGTATAAGTGTTCTCCCTGATTATGCACTGTTGCGAAAGTTCTTCGTGCTGAGACACCACATGATGATCGGGTGTGATAGGCTCTACGTTCAAATACAATGGGTGCAAGCCAGTTTTGCACACGCAGAATACTCGGGTTAAACTTGACGAGCCTAGCATATAGCATATGGCCTCGGAACACTGAGACCGAAAGGTCGAACGTGAATCATATAGTAGATATGATCAACATAGTGATGTTCCCCATTGAAAACTACTCCATCTCACGTGATGATCGGACATGGTTTAGTTGATTTGGATCACGTGATCACTTAGATGATTAGAGGGATGTCTATCTAAGTGGGAGTTCTAAGAATAATGATTAATTGAACTTTAATTTATCATGAACTTAGTCCTGGTAGTATTTGCAAATTATGTTGTAGATCAATAGCTCGCGTATGCTCCCCTGTTTTATTTTTGATATGTTCCTAGAGAAAACTAAGTTGAAAGATGATAGTAGCAATGATGCGGACTGGTTCCGTGATCTGAGGTTTATCCTCATTGCTGCACAGAAGAATTAATGTCTTTGATGCACCGCTAGGTGACAGAACTATTGCAGGAGCAGATGCAGATGTTATGAACGTTTGACAAGCTCGGTATGATGACTACTTGATAGTTTAGTGCACCATGCTTTACGGCTTAGAACCGGGACTTCAAAAACGTTTTGAACGACATGGAGCATATGAGATGTTCCAAGAGCTGAAATCGGTATTTCAGACTCATGCCCGTGTCGAGTGGTATGAGACCTCTGACAAGTACTTCGCCTACAAGATGGAGGAGAATAGCTCAACCAGTGAGCATGTGCTCAGAATATCTGAGTGCTACAGTTGCTTGAATCAAGTGGGAGTTAATCTTCCGGATAAGATAGTAATTGACAGAATTCTCTAGTCACTATCACCAAGTTACTGGAACTTCGTGATGAACTATAATATGCAAGGGATGACAAAAACGATTCCCGAGCTCTTCGTGATGCTGAAATCAACGAAGGTAGAAATCAAGGAAGAGCATCAAGTGTTGATGGTTAACAAGACCACTAGTTTCAAGAAAAGAGCAAAGGGAAGAAAGGGAACTTCAAGAAGAATAGCAAGCAAGTTGCTACTCCCGGGAAGAAGCCCAAGTCTGGACATAAGTCTGAAACTGAGTGCTTCTACTGCAAAGGGACTGGTCACTGGAAGCGGAACTGCCCCAAGTATTTGGCGGATAAGAAGGATGGCAAAGTGAACAAAGGTATATTTGATATACATGTTATTGATGTGTATTTTACTAGTGTTCATAGTAGCCCCTGGGTATTTGATACTCGTTCAGTTGCTAACATTAGTAACTCGAAACAGGAGTTAGTGTAGTTAGTGTAGTTTAGTTTGTGTAGTGTAGTTTAGTTAGTGTTTTTTAGTTAGTGTAGTTTGGTTAGTTAGTGTACTATAGTTTAGTTAGTGTAGT